>OVAX01000704.1:0-67528 GCA_900406405.1 Lepidium africanum | reverse complement strand
TATTAATAATAAAGAGTTTCCTCTTCTAAATAAATCTTCTTCTTAAATTTTTCTAGTTCCTAACAAGTTCCTAAACACTTTCTCCATCTCCTAAATAATTTTTTTTCCAACAGCTTCCCCAATAATATCGATCCCTTCCACCTTGTTTTTCTTAGGTCATAAACAAAATTTTGATAAGGACATTAAAATTAGTCCAGAACAGTTTTTCAAAAAGAAGGTTTTCAATTCTAAAGTTGAACCCTGTGAATTGCGCAAAAGTNTTGCGCAAAAGTAGGATACTAAAAATTCGAGGGTCCAAGAGTTTTCTAAAACGTTCTTGGTGGAAAAAAATATGAATGAAAGATCCCACTGAATTGAATTGGGTCCATGAATCTAAGAAATAGTGAGAATTCTTGATCTCTCTCACTATTTCTCTCAATTCGAAAATCCAGGATTTGAATTGATGTCCTTTCATTGATTCCTCCTAAATTGCATTAAAATTGTCATCATTAATAGCTTGACGATCCTTGAAATTTTGATAATGAAAGAAGATGAAAACAGATGTCCTTTTCGTTTAATAGAATTAGCTGTAAGATTGAACCCTGATTTAGCAAAAGTTGTAATCGTCGGAAACGCCGTCTACTCCACTAATTTTGTAAAACTGCTCTGATTCTCTCACTGAGATTCAGGAGTTGTTCTTGAAATCTTTTCTCTTGGGATTTAGCTTGATATGTAATCGGTTTATTTGACTCGAGGACCAGAGTACTGAGAGGTGATTTAGTTTTCCTCTCGTCTACGCCATTCTAAAGGAATTCTCCATTTCCTTTTGCCTTAGCCTCTGGTAACAGCTTGATATTCACAATTTTACTGTTGTTTGAGATCGTCGGAACCCTAGATTGGGATTCGAACTCGTCGCTTGAAAAGAACAATCGGTAGAAAACTTGTAATTTATGGAATTCATATCTGTTCGTAATCGAAACACAAAGAGATTTCTCTTGAATCTCTGCTTTATTCTTCGTGGGAATCGTCGACATTCTAGATCGAGGTTACGTTGGAAATCACCATTTTAGAGAGAGAATCCAGAAGAAAATATTTAATAACTCAAAAAGAAATAGTTTGTAATATCCAAGTCTTCTTCGATAATAAAGATATACAAAGCCTTGATTAGTAAGACATGGAACATAATGCTTTTTATAATGCTCTATTAATAAAAGATGATTCGTAATTAGGAGAGCATCAAGCTCTCTAAATGTTCTCTAAATGCTCTATACTTCAATGCTCTTAAATAGAGCTAATCTTAAGCATAAAGTACTTAACATCATGAGAAAGACAATTTTACCTTTAATTAATTAAATTATTATTGTGTAGATAATATTAAAAAAAATTATAATGTCTATTTTTGTATATTGAAATCTAATTACTCACGTCAAAGACGTGTGGCCCAGTAGTAGTGATTACTTTATCTTTTCTCAGGTATCAGAGTTCGATTTCTCCCCGATGCAAAGGGAAAGAAAATTGAGAGATTTTAGAATATGGGCTTTGGCTATGGATCATGTCTTGTCGATCCAATTATAGAGTAAAATTGACAAAAAAAAATCTAATTACTCACCATTATTCTAATCATACATCTTATCAGTTTAATGTTTGATTAGTATAGCATAATAAGAGGTTTAATGCTTATGCTCCTTAATGATATAGCTTTATGGATCTGATTGGTAATGGCTATATTTTTTAGTTTTTTGCTGTAGAAATTTGACTGTATGTATTTTGGATGTAGATTTATGGCTTTGATTTTTGAAAAATGAAAGTATGATTGGTAAAACTTTATATATAATTGTTGTTGATTTATAATAGATATATAATATTTTAAATAAAATAATAAATATATAAACTAATAAACTTTATATTATAAATTCATAATAGATATATAATATTTTAAAGGAGAAATTGCAAAAATGCCTTTCAAAGGAAGATATTTTCATCGCTGCTCCATTTTTTGGATATTTTCAAAAAATGCCCTTCATTATAGAAAAATAAACAAAATACCCTCAAATTAATATTTTTTTAATGTTTTTTATATTTTTTCAAACTTTTTTCTTCCCGCCATTTTTCCCGCCAAAAAAAATATTTCCGCCAATTTTTTTCTCTTTTACGAAAATTTTTTCCCTCCAAAATTTTTTTATCTCAAATTTCCAAACAAAAAATTTATAAGAGTTTATAAAATTTCTTATAAGAGAGCTAATAAAATTTATATGACTTTATAAGAGAGCTTATAAAATTTATAAGGCTTTATAATAGAACTTATAAAATTTATGAGGCTTTATAAGAGAGCTTATAAAATTTATAAGGCTTTATTCCCCAAAAGTTATCTTATAAAACCTTATAAAAAATCAATTTATAAGTTATTGTATAAAACTTAAGGGACCCAATGGAAAGTTAAATTTAGTTTTCCTTAAAATAAAGATAGTTTTCGTATTAGACCCCAGAATGTTGAGTATTTGATTTGATTTGTTATTATTCTTTTGGTTTTATACAATTTTATAAAGTATCTTATAAATCTTTGTAAGGTTTTATAAGACAACTTATAAATATATTATTTATATGGTTTTATAAGATAACTTATAAACTTGTTTTTTATAAAGTCTTATAGATCTCTTATAAAGTCTTATGAATTTTAAAAAATATATATTTTGAGTCAAAAAAATTTTTTGGCGGGATATTTATTTTTATGGCTGGAAAATAAACAATTTTGGTGGGAAAAAAGTTTGTTTTAAAAAAGGTTTTATAAAAAAAATTTCATAAAAAAGTTTTGAAGGTATTTTTGTCATTTTTATTAATGAAAGGCATTTTTTGCAAAAACAAGATTTAAGGGGCATTTTTGCAAAGGTATTCTTACAAAAATAACTTACTTTTTTTTTTAATATAAAACTATACCCTTTTGTTTTATTCTCCAAAAGTAACATTCAAAGGTAGTGAAATTATAATTTTACCCTTAATGAACAAACAAAAAACCAGAGACCACAATTACCTTTATACCCTTTGCCGGAATAGTATACTTCACATGAAGTCTACTCAACATAGACTTCTTTTGAAGTCTACTATACCAAAAGAAGACTTCATTTGAAGTCTACTACTTAATTATCTTTAAAAAAAATTAAAATAGTAATCACAACTATATATGCTTATACTTTTGATTATAAAATTAAATAATATACTTGTATGAAGTATTAGAACTAAAATTTCTTTAAAAAATGGTCAACTAATATCAATAAAGATGAAACCACAAAGTTAACCACAAAGTTCATAGACAAACTATGTCATGGTTTAGGGTTTAAGGTAATGAGATATGGTAATTATGTGAGATTATGTAAATTTTGTATTTGAAATGTAGAAATAACATAAAGAGTGAAATATTTACAAATTATAAGTTCACATTTCATATTGTAAAGAATTTAGGGTTTGGGGGTTATAAAAGACTTAATGTGAAGTCTTTTTGGTAAGTGAGATTAAAATAGTAATTATTGTTATATATATTTATAATTTTTGTTCATAAAGACTAAAACAAATAAATATGAAGTTTTAAAGAAAATTTAGTTTAACAAAGTCAAAGAAAATTTTTGTATACTCTTGGCATAAAACTCATTAACAAACCATAGAATGGTATATGGGTTAGGAATTTGAGTTAGTATTTATGTGACAATTGTATATTTTTGTATTATAAATGTGGAATTGGAAAAAATGAGGTACATTACTTATGTATTATACCAATTTTAATAATGATGTATTAGAATCATTCGATTTGTGGTTTAGGGTTTAGAGTTTAGGGGTTAGTAGATGGTAAAAAGAGTTCTATAGTAGTTTAATAATTTACGTAGACTTCTTAAAACTAAGTAGACTTCTTATGTAAACTTCTTACGAAGACTTCTTCCGTAGACTTCTTAAAACTAAGTAGACTTCTTACGTAAACTTCTTACGAAGACTTCTTCCGTAGACTTCTTTTGAAGTCTAAAGTGTTAGTAGACTTCTTTATAAGTCTCTGGTAGAAGTTTACTTAAGTAAATTTGGAATTTGAAAGTAAACTTGGTTTGCGTAAACCAACTTTTACCAAGCAGTAAACCGAAATTTACCCTTGATATAAAATCACGAAACAAGGGTAACTTTTGTAAACCCTAGCACCGTTCTTCTTTTCTCTCTAGATCATTCACCTTTCTTCTCCGCCGGAAGTAGCGAGTCGCCGTCATTCTCATCGCCGGCATCGGTTCAACAGGTAGGTTTCTCATATTCTTCTTCTTCTTCTTCTCTTCGACTTCTTCCTCTCTTCTTTCTCCTTCTTCTTTTCTCTTCAATTTTTGGATCCTTCATCTTTTCTCCTCTGTTTTTTAGGGCTGATTCCGGTGGTGGATCTCACCGGTGTTGACGAAACTCTCTCACCGGATCTATCGAAGGTATTTACCCTCTCTTTTTCTTATTTCATCTCGTTTTCTTCTTTTCTTCCTCCGCTTTTGACTATTTCCGCCGTTGATTTTGTAGATCTAAAGGGTTTTGTCTCGCAACCATGAAAATCGAACCAGTCGCCGCCTCTCTGTTTCCAAATCTGAACAAGGTTTGTTTTTCCGCCGTGAAAATTGTTTTTCTCAAAAAATTGTTTAGATTTTTAGATGAACCCTTCAATCCTGACGATTTTTGTATTTTCGTTGGTGCATGTTTACACTGGACGCTCTTCTCTTCATCTTCTAGGTTTCTCCAAACCTCTGGACAATGTCGACGTTTTCTTCTCCAACATCGGTGCTGCTAAAAGGTTGTATTTTTTTTGTTCTGTTAAAATTTTTCAATTAGATTGTTGAGATTTGGAGATTTTCAACAGATTCTGAGATTTTTTGTAAAACAATTTTTTATATGAATTGGTTTTGAATTATTTTTTTTGTGATTGTTGAATATATTTTGGAAAAAATGAATATGGTATAGATGTTCTTTGAATGTTAATGAGATTGTTGAATTGATTTTGTAAAAATCCTGTGAATTGCGTGAATGTTAATGTAGTTAATATTGTTCTGTTAATGTAGTTCAGATAATGAGATTGTTGATTGATTTTGTGAAAAATCCTTTTAATGAGATTGAGTGTAGTTCTGTGAATTGATTGATTTTGGAAAAATCCTGTTAATGAGATTGTTGAATTGAGTGTAGTTCTGTAAATTGAGACAGTCATATTTCTATGAATTGAGTTTATTGAGAAAGTTGAGTTTAGTTCTGTGAATTTTATGCCTTTTTTAACTTTTTAAATTTTTGAACAGAATAATTCAATCTTTAAAATTTTTAAAAAACTTAGTCATTGTAATATGCAGAAACCAGCTCATTGTATTTTTTTGAATGTATTGAGATTGTTGATTTGTCTTATGAATTGAGTGCAGTTCTGTGAATTGAGACTCAGATTTCTATGAATTGAGTTTATTGAGCTAGTTGAGTGTACTTTGTGACTCTTGTTGTTGTCATTATTATGTTAATATACATTAATCTTGTTGTCACTCGTTATTTGCAGGTACTAAGCTTGATAGGCCACGATTTCCACGACGGCTTTTCAGTAAAGGTGCTGAACCTCAGCCAACGAAGAGCATCACATACTATAGTGGAGATACTAGGTTGCTTGATGCGTTGACAGAAGTTCTCAGGGCTGTGAGCAAGACTAGTTATATAAATCAAAGCTTGGTGTGTTAATTAAGTTTCATGAGATGGCGTTTTCATGGGGTTCGAGACTAGTGCACCATATGCTCACGTTCCATTTGCAGTGTAAGAAGATCTGTGGAAAAATCCTGTTAATGAGAAGGTTGACAACATCATACATGCGCTTTGTGGTAGGTTTGGTCCTAAGTGGAGGTTTACTAGGTTTGATTGGGATAATAAGGGTGTCTTGATCATTAAAGAGAAAGGTAGTGGGTCGAAGAAGGCCATTGAAGAAGAAGATGGAGATTCAGATGCAGAGCCTGTGATTAGTAAGAAGAGGCTTAAGAAGTCCTCCACATCTGATGTTGGAGAGAGCAGCTCAGCTGAATATTTCAAGGACTATGTGGACCAGTGTTGTAGGAATATGCTGCAGCAGTTAATGGATGGTTTTAGCAGCGGTGAACAGAAGATGTTGGATGGGATGCGCAGCTGTCAACAAGAAATTCAGAGTCTATCTCAGAGAGTGTTGGGTATTGAGCAGTCTATGGAGTCACTTAGAGCCGCAGTGACTGAGCAGGTGAAATCCAACGAGCAGCTTCCAGTTGACAAAACCAACCATGCTGGTGGGGAGACCAATCCTGCTAATGGGGTTATTTCTAAACCCTCTACAACCATTAACCGTGTTTATCGACTGCGTAAATCAAAGAATTCATCCAAGTAGCTTTCTGTGCATGTAGTTGCTGCAAGTGGTTGGTTTGTTTTGTGAACTTAAACTGAATGTAGTATGAATATTTCATAAATAAAACTGTAACTTGGTGTGTGAAAACGAATTTGCAGATTGATCATAATCTCCCATGTAAGAGTGTAAACGATGGGGGTGAGCAAAGTGTTGTATTGCTGGATGAAAAACTCCCTAGTATTGATTTCGAAATTGTCCAAAAAAAGAAACAGGAGAAGAAAACCAAACAGGTGCAAGAAAAGTACCGTGAACGGCAAGAATGGATCAGGAAGCTAGCTCCAACACAGCTGAGTCCATACCAAGGAAACAACACAGTGAAGGGCATCATCCCAAACAAGCACGGTGCTGGATACGATCCTTTCTCACCTGTGGACCTTGTTAAGGCTGAAAGATGGAAATTAAGATTGGAACAGGAACCGTAAGTGCTCTTGTTCTCACTCAATTTACTTTAACTTCATTACTGCACTTAAACATGTATAATCAGACTTCTGAATTTACAGGGACTTCAAGCAGAAAAAGAGGAGAAAAGGCTCTGTTCTGGATTGGGATAAGACCCTGAAATCTCCAACGAACTGGCTAGAGGACACGGTATGTCTTATGTAGACTTCATTTGTAGTCTTGAGTATATTTAGAAGACTTATAGAGTAGTCTTCTCACATATTCTCTCAGAGTAGACTTCTATAATAGCCTGCTCAAGTAGTCTTGCAGAGTAGACTTCATTTGTAGTCTTCAGTATATTTAGAAGACTTCTAGAGTAGTCTTCTCACGTACTCTCTCAAAGTAGACTTCTATAATAGTCTGCTCAAGTAGTCTTGCAGAGTAGACTTTTCTGGTATACTTACTGATTTGTTTTGTTTCTTGCCTATTTGATGCAGCACATAGATGCTGGGATAAATCCACTGAGATGTTGCTATGCAAAGCATCCGGAATGGTTTCGGTCCAACAGAATCTGTATGGTTGATTCCAGATTGCAACAGATGTGGACAAGCAAATTCGAAGATTTCGTCAATTCTCCAGCAAACCCAAATGGTACAGGGAAACGCTTACCTGGTGGATCATTTGACTGTTATTCAGGAGAAGAGCCATCATTTTACCATAGTGACAAGATGTGGGGAGCTGAAGTGGATGACATCTATGCCCCATTGAATATAACAGTCATTGGGTTGCTTTGTGGATATCAATACCTGATAGACATATTGTTGTGTGGGACTCTGCAGTTGGATTGTATGGAGACCTGACACAGCGCGTGAGGCCATTTGCAGTCCTAGTGCCTTAAATTATGCATGAGCTGGCTAGCCCAGAAGATAGGGTTTGCATGTCTGTGACACCGTACACACATGAGTGTGTACAGACTTTACCTCAGAATACGCAGAGCGGAGATTGTGGTGTGTACTGCTTGAAGTATATCGAATGCCATGCTCTCAGGATACCTTGGTCGCAGAAGTTTTGTGATACATATGTGAGTCTCATGAGGGATAAGCTACGTATTGAGATTTACGATGAGATTGGCGGAATGGATACGGAGAAGGTGGACTACAAAGACCTGGATACTTATGACGAGACAGGTGTTCCTCAGAAGAAGTAGTTGGCTTTCTATTTATTCACTAACGGTTGCACCCCTGATTGTATGCGTCCTATATTTTTGTTGTTAGGCTGCAATGAGAACTCATTATTTGTTATCTTTCTTTTAAAATCTTTGTGAGAGCAAGATAACTAATAATTTTTTGTAGCTAGTAAGGGGTTATTTTGTATAAGGTCATGTAATTTTCAGTCAAAAACGGTTGTGACTGCTTAGGAACCTTTGTAAAACGATATTGAGTACTAATGCTTAGGAGATTTCTTCCATGTGTAAAGTAGACTTCTATAGGTAGTATAGTAGGCTTCTCGGGTAGTCGAGTAGACTTTTACGGTAGTCAACTCTAAAAGATTTCCCTGGTAGTCTAGTAGACTTCTTTTGTAGTCTTATCTAGTAGATTTCTCTTGTAGTCTGTGTTAGTAGACTTCCCTGGTAGTCTTGTAGACTTCTATGGTAGTCTTGTAGACTTCTATGGTAGTGTAGTAGACTTCTCTGGTAGTCTCATCTAGTAGACTTATTCGATATTACTAGACTTATTCGAAATACCACATGAATATGAAATCATCATGCATAAATTCAGCAAGAGTACACAACATTATGAAATCATCATACATAAAAACCATAATATTCCACAATCATTATCCATAAACAACATAACTTAACAACATGAGTAAACAACGTACTTCGTCATCTCCAACATCAATCATGGTCTACCTTTGTTACCTACAATATATAATTACTCTGTCAAAATCTTTTACTATAATTGTATAAGTTATTCCAAGAAAGTAACTTACACAATTGGTTCACCATGTGTACACCCATCCTTGATAAATAACATTCTTCCTCCTTTGCAATTGTCAACCTCGAAATGCCAACACAAGTCTTTCATTACCCACTTTCCATAAACAACAGGTAGTTGTACCATTTTCCCTACAAAATATCATATAAACATTATTAGAACCATATAAATAGCTTACAGTATCGTTACTATCCACAACAAATTCAATTTTCAAAACGTAGCATTTACAGACTTCACGTGAAGTCTACTACCGAAGATAGTAGACAGCAGAGTAAGTCTACTTGACAAAGTGTAGACTTCAAGAGAAGTCTATAGAGGTTAATTTTGCAATTGACTTTTTGTTGACTTTTATGGAGTAGACTTCAAAAGAAGTCTACTTCTTTGGGGGTTATTTTAGCAATTGTGCTGGATATTTAATTTTTTACGTAGACTTCAAGTGAAGTCTACACTGGTTCTTTTGAAAATAGAAGTCTCAATATGAAATCGTAGACTTCTCCTGAAGTCTACAACATAAAACATGGGTTAATTTTGCAATTGACTAATTTTGACTTTTAAACCAGTAGACTACCATAGAAGTCTACGGCCTATAGACTTCAATTATAGTCTTCTCACTACAAGAAAACACACTTAGAGCGACTGAAATTTGTGACTGATAGTTCCGTCACAAAAAGTGCGACTGATCTGCGACTGAACTGTAACTATACAAATTCAGTCTTACATTAGTCGCGAATTTGATACTGTAAATTTTGGTCTCAAATTAGTCGCAAATGTGGGACTTTCTTGCGACTGATTTGCAACTGCAGTAAATTAATCGCAACCAGTCGCACATTTGCGACTAATCTAAGAGTGATATTTTAGTCTCAAATATCAGTCGCACTTCAGTCTCTATGCGTTAGTTATACACGTTTTTGGTGTTCTGTACCCACTTTTGTAACTAAAAAAATGTGAGACTGATTACTTAGTCTCAGTTCAGTAGCAAATATTTACTATATATACACCTCCAACTTCACTTCTCAAACACACACCAACAAAACATAAAAAAAAAGTTTTTTGGGAAAAAAAACGTTTTTAGAGAGAGAAAATACTTTTTAGTGAGAGGAAAAAAGTTATTGGAGGAAAAATAATGGGAGGAAATTATAATTATACAAATTTTTGGGAGTGGATGTATAGAAGAATCGATGAAGAAACAAGTAACATCTCAGCGGAATTTGCTGTTGGAGTGGAAGAGTTTATGAATTTCTCGGGTAATCAACTGATTGCACTTAATAATAGGGGTAAGTTTTGTTGTCCCTGTAATTCCTGCAAAAATAATAAAAATTTGTTGAGAAATCAAATTGCAAATCATCTATTTAGTCGCGATTCATGCCTCAATATTATGTATAGTACATGCATGGGGAAGATTTGAATGTGGATTTAGGCAGTTGTAGTTCAACTTATGGTATAAGTAAAAATCAAGATGTAGGTCATGTAGAAAATACTTATGTTGGGATGGTAAATGATGCATTTCCTCAGCATAATAGTAGTTATGATCAGAATAATAACAATGAAACTGAGGATGGAAATGATAATGATCAAAATCCAGTTGAAGTACCTAACAATGAGGCTCAAAATTTTTACACCATGTTAGAAGCTGCTAACAATCCTTTATATGATGGTTGTGAGGAAGGTCACTCGCAATTATCATTAGCATCTCGGTTAATGCACATGAAAACAAGTTTTAATGAATCAGAACGTGAACTGGACCAGTGGGCAGAACTCATTTCGGAGTATCTACCTAAGGATAATCAGTGCACTACATCGTATTATGAAACCGAGAAATTAATGCGAAATTTAGGGCTCCCTTACTATACAATTGATATGTGTATGCATAATTGTATGATCTTCTAGAAAGAGGATGAAAAATGGGATAAATGTAAATTTTGCGGAGTAGCAAGATACAAGGAGAGTACTGGTAGAACCAAAATACCATTTAGTCGTATGTGGTATTTACCAATCGCTGATAGAATAAAAAGATTATATCAGAGTGCCCACAATGCAGAGGCGATGAGATGGACGACTGGAGTTGAGGCATATGATAAGTTCAGTAATCAAAATTTCAATGTAAAAGCAGTTTTAATGTGGACGATTAGTGACTTCTCCGCATACGGCATGGTATCAGGGTGGACGACTCATGGAAGATTAGCCTGTCCAGTATGCATGGACGATACCAGAGCCTTTCAATTACCAAATGGTCGGAAGACATGTTGGTTTGCTTGTCATAGAAGGTTTCTTCCTCCGAATCATCCTTTAAGGAGGAACAAAAAAAAGTTTTTAAAAGGAAAAGATGCTTTAGATCAATATCCACCCCCAACACTAACCGGTGATGAAGTGTACAATCAGCGGATAAGGGAGGTTAATCCAGCAAAAACATCTGATTGTGGAGGAAACGGACATGAGGAGAAAGCTGATGGATATGGGAAGTGGCATAATTGGCACAGAGAGAGCATATTCTGGGAATTGTCATATTCGAATGATCTCAATCTACGACATTGTCTTGATCCCATGCACATAGAGAAGAATTTCCTCGATGCGTTCTTAAATACTGTCATGAACGTTAAAGATAAATCAAAAGACACAGTTAAGGCAAGATTGGATATAGCACGATTTTGCTCGAGGAAAGAGTTACATATTGATAGCCATGGAAGAGCTCATGTTCCTATATTTAGACTGAGTGCTGCAGCGAAAGAGCGTTTATTAGCATGTGTCAAACATGATATTAAATTTCCCGACGGGTATGCATCAGATTTAGTGACTTGTGCCGATATAGAAGGAGGCTAATTTTCAGGCAAGAAGAGTCATAATTGTCACGTTTTCATAGAACGTTTGTTTCCATTCATCTTTGCTGAACTCTTACCACGTAACGTGCATCTTGCACTATCAGGTACCTATGTAATAAATTATTAATATATATATATATAATTACCCACACATATATATTCTAAATAGTGCTTTTTTATGTGTTTGTATAGCACTTGGAGGATTTTTTCGAGATTTATGCAGTAAAACATTGCAGGAATGTTGTGTTCAAATTATGAAGGAAAACATAGTTTTAATACTATGTAATATAGAGAAGATATTTCCACTAGCTGTGTTCGATGTTATGGTACATCTACCTGTACATCTACCATATGAAGAAGCTCAACTGGGAGGCCTTTGCAGTACTGATGGATGTATCCATTTGAACGGTTTTTTAAGAAGTTAAAAAGCAAAGCAAAAAATAAAAGGTATGCAGCTGAATCGATTGTGTAGTCATACTTGAACGATGAGATATCTTACTTCTCAGAATGGTTTTTGCCTTCGCATGTACAAAAAAAAAAAGGGTAAATATGTGTTTATAATATGACTTTCTTAACAGTATATAATATTCATTAATTACTATTAATTTAGCGAATTTATCTCGAAGGGCATCGAGAGATGATGATGGTGAAGCTCCTATATATCCGACTGAAGGAATACTCAATATGTTTAAACATGTTGGTCGACCAAGTGGAAAAAGTAAGGAATTATATATAAATGATATAGACCAAATCGCGGCACATGCATATATATTGCGGAATTGTGACTACTATCATCCATTAGAGAGGTATTCTATATAATTACTAGATATATTATTCATATATATATATATATATATATATTTGTGTGTGTGTTACTTATTAAATTGAAATTATATATACTTATCAGCCTGTGTGAAAACTACATTCGTCATTGTCATCCTGAATTAACTGAAGACGAAATCTTATGGAAAAAAGATGATGATTTTGCTACGTGGGTCAGAGATTATGTATGTGCAGACTTACCATGTTTCACATACAGTGCCTTATTTACATATGTATAATTATAATATATGTTTCACGTACTGGTTAGCTTACCGAATCCTGCAATCACATAGCCTACATGGGTTCGCGAATTAGTTAAAGGGCCTGATAAGAAGGTGAAAGTGTGGCCCATGTACTTTACTTGAGGATATTTGTTTCATACACGATACCACGGACGCAGAAGGAAAACGTGAAATTATGACGTATGTGTGAAGGGGGGAAATTATTCAGAAGCATCTGATGAAGCTGATTTTTATGGAAACATAACAGATATCATTGAGTTTAAATATTCTGGACTAATTAATTTGAAAATAACGTTATTCAAATGTGAGTGGTACGATCCTACTATTGGGAAATGCACTAGAAAGAACACAGCTGGTGGAGTTAACGTTTTAGCAAGATGAAAATATAACGCATATGAACCATTTATATTAGGTAATGACAATAATAATTACTTAATTTTAATTCCATTTAATTGTGGCATTTAATAAATTTTTTATATCTCACTGTGCAGCATCACAAACGGATCAAGTTTGTTATATTCCTTATCCCTATACAACCCAACCAAGGCAGCTGTGGTTGAATGTTTGTAAAGTCAATCCGAGGGCAAATATATCTGGAAACTACAAAATTATGGAATCACCTTTGCTACAGCAAGATAACGATGATGATGTGTTGATGACCTTGGTGGAAGATATCGTGATATAAAATTTGTCATTACCAACCAGTAATGGTGAAGAAATTGATGTTAAGTTCGAGATGCTGAACCAGAAGACGAATTTCAATGTAATATCTCGTCTTCGAAAGATGAAGATGAGAACGATGTAGACGAAGAATAATATTCCAATATTTTAAATGTAATATTTTAATCAAACTATAGGTAAGTATGTTTTGAAATATGTTTAATTTCGTCAATTTTGGTAACCCGTTAATTTTCGGGATTTCCGTAAAACCGAACACAACCTAAGAACGTTATATATATTAGTCTCTATATATATTGCTCGAAAGAGTCCAATAGCCCCATTGGTTATTGGACTACCACAAAAGCCTCACCAACCCACAGGTAACGGGTTCGAATCCCGTTGCCCTTTTTTTCCTATTTTTTTTAGATTAGCGACTGATCTGCGACTGAATGTTGTATTCTTCGGTTTTTACGGTGAAACCCAAGTAAGATAATTACGAGAACTTCGATTTACATTTCTAGATGATGTTTACACATCATATTGTCCAATTAGGTAGGATTATAAATGATGTTTGATGGTTTACATTACAACACATTGAACTATACGTAAGTGAGGTCCTTAAGCGGTATTACAATATAGTTTCGATTTTCGCTTTGGGAACACAACTATTTTCTTTTCGTTCATATAAGCTACATAAGATAGATATTCGATTGCATTCATTAACAATATAGTTTTGAAATATGTTTAATTTCGACACTTTTGGTAACCCGTTAATTTTTGTAAAACCGAACACAACCTAAAAACGTTTTATATATTAGTCTCCATATGTATTGTTCGAAAGAATCCAATAGCCCAGTGGTTATTGGACTACCACAAAGCCCCACTAACCCACAGGTAACAGGTTCGAATCCCGTTGCCTTTTTTCTATTTTTTTTAGATTAGCGACTGATCTGCGACTGAAGGGGGCATCAGTCGCACATCAGGGACTGATCTGCGACTGAAGGGGGCATCAGTCGCACATCAGGGACTGATCTGAGACTGAATGTTGTATTCTTTGGTTTTTACGGTGAAACCGAGTAAGATAATTCCGAGAACTTCGATTTACATTTCTAGATGATCTTTACACATCATATTGTCCAATTAGGTAGGATTATAAATGATGTTTGACGGTTTACATTACAACACATTGGACTATACGTAAGTGAGGTCCTTAAGTGGTATTACAATATAGTTTCGATTTCCGCCTCGGGAACACAACTATTTTCTTTTCGTTCATATAAGCTACATAAGATAGATATTCGATTGCATTCATTGACAATATAGTTTTGAAATATGTTTAATTTCGTCAATTTTGGTAACCCGTTACTTTTCAGGATTTTCGTAAAACCGAACTCAACCTAAGAACGTTATATATATTAGTCTCCATACGTATTGTTCGAAAGAGTCCAATAGACTAGTGGTTATTGGACTATCACAAAAGCCCCACAAACCCGCATGTAATGGGTTCGAATCCCGTTGCCCTTTTTTTTCTATTTTTTTAGATTAGTGACTGATATGCGAGTAAAGTGGGCATCAGTCGCTGTGCTTTTACCACCAAAAATTTTGGTAAATTGTTTGTAAGTCGCGGGTTAATTTTCAGTAAATATTGAGCGACTGATTTGTAACTAAATTTAACTTTACGATTGATTTGAGACTGATTTTTCAGTCTCGATGTTTAGATATAATTAATTCACCATCTTCTTCTTCGACGGATCTTCTTCTTCAAACTCCCAAATTTTTTGATAATCGTTTCTTTCTCTCCAAAATCTTCCAATTTTTCTCACAATCAAGGTCAATCCTATGTCTCATTCGAATAGATCTAGATTAGGGAGAGGAAGAGGAAGATCGGGGATAAATTCTCACGGAAGTGGTGAGCCTTCATCTTCTCCGGTGACTCCGGCGAGCTCGGCGGCGAGGCTACCAGTGGTTCGGCCTAATTCCGGCGGTTTGGCACCTCCAAATCTCTCTCAATCATGGCACAATGACTTTCCAAATCTTCAACCAAATGATGAAGGTTTTTCTTCTCAAAAAGGACATGAACCTCCTCAATTCACTCTTGATGTCCTCCTCAATGATTCTGATCGAGAAAGAAATCTTCCTAAGTTGGATCCATTTCCTCAACAAGGAACAATTTGGTAAATTTTTTTTTTTTCGATTACAAACAAATTACATGTTGAATTAGTATACATTGGGTTAAATTATGTGGTAGATTAGGTTGATGGAATTTATAGATTGTTAGATTTGGAATTTTTATTATTTTCGTTGGTATTTTGGAATTTAGATGAGTTTATAAGGATTTTTTTTATATTTATAAGGCAACTATTCAATTCACAATCTATTAATTATGATGTGGTTATGAATTCTTATACTTTTTATTGTGTTTTTATGTTTAGAAGGATTTTTGTAGAATTTGATGAATTTTTTAAAAGTTTTTATTCATTTATAGAAATGTTTTCCAATTTTTGGAAATTATTATGAATTTTATTAAATTTACAATATATTTATTTTGATGTTATGAATTTTTATAATTATTATTCTGTTTTTATGATTTTTTGTAGAATTTTATGAATGTTTTATAAGTTTTTATGAATTTTACCAATTATTATGAATTTTAAGAAATTATTATGAATTTTAGGTAATTTATATAAATTATTATGAATTTTAGGTAATTTATATAAATTATTATGAATTTTTATAAACTCTTATAAATTTCCTAGAATTATTATAAATTATTATAAATTTTTATGAATTATTATTAATTTTTATAAATTTTTATGAATTATTATTAATTATTATAAATTTTTATGAATTATTATAAATTTATTGAATTATTGTGAATTTCTTATGAAAATAAAATGAATTATATAAACGGTGACTGCTTTTTTTTTTTCTATTGTACAGGTTTAATGGAGACCGATTCAGCAAAATATCGAGAACTATCTCGGGTATCATAAGGGGAGGCTATGAAGGCGTATATCTCAGTTGGACCAATACTCCTCGAGATGTGCGAGATCAGTTTTTCGTAAAATTTGCGGTAAGAATTTATTTCATTTTTTATTTTACTGTATTTAAAATTTCTACTTACTAACACATATTCTTTTTGTTTACACTTTTTGCAGCAAACCTATTATTGGAATAAGTTTATTACACACATCGTTCACAAATGCTTCGATCAAGTCTGTATCAAGCGTATGAAGGGAATCACGAGTCAAATAAAAAGGGAGGGTAAATGTCCAGGTTGGATTAAGCAGTCTGTTTATGAGCAGCTATGTGAGCATTGGGCTACCAAGAAGGTGCAACCAAAGAGCGAGAAAACCCGGGTTGCTCGTTATTCTGATCGTGACGGTTGCACACTCCATAAGCATGTTTCAGGTCAGAAGAGTTACTACCGTGTTGAGTGTGACCTTGTAAGTATTTCCTATTTATATATTTTTTAATTTGTTTAACCTTTTTATCATATAATTTTTTTTTTCTAGGAAGAAAAATTCAATCGGCCTCCTTCAATCAGTGATGTCTTCAAGGCGACACATATTGATTCATCGACTGGGAGCTTCATAGACCTGAAGGCAAATCACATTTCTGAGACTTATGAGCAGAAGAAAAGCGAGTTCAGGCAATCCTAGATGGACAGTAACACAGATATATCTGATGGCGCTTCTCAGACATTACAGCTTACTCTAGAGTAGGATAACGAGATTTTCCTTCAGGTATGTGTTGAAAAACTTTTATATTACATATTCTAATAATTTATTACTAATTTAAACTATTACTTCTGTTTTTCAGTCTGCGTTGCCTGACCAGAGAGGCAACGTGTACGGACTCGGCAATCTCGGCCAGAAGTATCTTACCGGCAAAAACAAGGGGATTGGCGAGTCCAATGTCACGGACACGATTTCAAACTTACAGCAAGAGATATCGTCTTATAAGCAAGACGTGCAGTAGGAGATTGCAGGTTACAAGGACAACCTCGCTTACCTGACGCAGCAGAATCACGAGCTGCTACAGTACCTCCGAGAGACACTTCCTTCTTTTCCTGCTCACTTGACTTTGATGCGTCTTCTCCTCCACGGCACGATGGTTCGGGATCATCTTTTATGCCAGGCCCTATAGACCAATTCCCCGACCAACTTTGATTTTCTTTTGTTTTTATTATCGTTTGAACATTTGAACATTTTATCTTTTTAAATTTATCGATCGGTTTCGGTAATATATATAAATTTTATTTAAAAGCTATTATTTATTTAAATTAAAAACGAAATAATTTATTAAATAAATAAGTTTGAAAAATGGAAAATGATTATGTGCCACTAATTTGTGACTGATTTTTGGGACTAATCTGTGACTGATATTTGAGACTAATCTGCGACTGTTGTTTGATACTAATCCGTGACTGATATTTGAGACTAATTTGTGACTGATATTTGAGACTAATCTGCGACTGCTGTTGAGACTAATCTGCGACTGGAGCTTGAGACTAATCTGCGACTTCTATTTACGACTAATCTGCGACTAATATTTGAGACTAATCTGCGACTGATGTTTGAGACTGATCTGCGACTGCAAACTGAGACATACTGGTTGAGTCTCTGATTAGTCGCAAATAGAGACTGATATTTTGGTTGCAAATTCAGTCGCAATTTGATACTGAATAATTTAGTCTTACTTTAGTCGCATATTAGAGACTAATTTGCGACTGACCCAAAAGAGCGACTAAAGTTTTGCAACTGATTGAATTAGTCTCAAATCAGTCTCTTTTAGCGAATTTGTGATTGATTGTGTTGTCTCAAATGACATGTTTTCTTGTAGTGTCTCTCATTCCTTAGTAGACTTCTCTCGAAGTCTACAAAATTTTAGTAATTTTTATTTTTTTCACAAAAATCATATGTGAGACCCCTGTGTAGACTTCAAGATAAGTCTACTATATTAAATTAATTTTTAAGATTTGTTGGTAAAAAAAACAGTAATTTTGGTCAACTCCAAAAATGACCCCCTAAATATACGTAGACTTATTTTCAAGTATACGTGAAATTTAGTCAATTGCAAAACTGACTCATAAACTACTAGACTTCACATGAAGTCTACGTCTTTTTTTTTCCAAACAAAAATTAGTAGACTTCTCTTGAAGTCTACTTGTCGAATCCAAAAAAAAGTCAATTGCAAAACTAACCCATGCGTTGACTAATAGACTTCATTTGAAGTCTACTCTCTGCAAATTTCCGAAAAATATGAGATTTTGTGATTAGAGTTTGTGATTATAGTTACCTTATTTAAACTTCCACAATGTGAAATTAACCCTTTGCTCGTGACTTATGCTTCTTAATTACCAAAAAACGCAAGATTTAAGAATCTTGAGATGGCAAGATGAAAACTAGAGAGATTTTTGGATAGAAATGAAGAGAAAATGGTTTCAAGTTGAGAAAAAGGTTTAATTTTCGAAAATGAAGGTAAAGGGAAGCATTTAGAGCTTTGTTATGGTTGGTAATGGTGGTTGGGAAAATTAAAGCAGAATGGCATTTTTGTAAATAGTTGACTTTTATTTATATTTTGGTAATTTCTCATTTTGCTGAAAATTTAAAAAAAAATATAAAAGTAATGGCATTTTGGAAGTTATGTAAAGAATGAGGGGTAAAGTTATAAGGTTTTAAGAGAGAGAAAGAGAAGGGTTATTTAACCCATTGACTTTGGTCAATGGGTTATTTTAGAAACCATCCATTTTGCAAAAGGGTACAAGGAAAATGATATTTTTTAAAATTCATTTATCTTCTATATAATAAAATGAAACCTTTTTTTAGATTTACCCCTACAATCTAGAAAATATTACACTTAATGGCATAAGTTTATTCATTTTTTGTGAGGGAAGTTTGGGAAGTATAATACTAACAATTTCGAAAATACTAATTAATGATCATTAATTCTTAAATTAAATTATATATCAATATATATATATATATATATGGTTATCAATATAAAATTGGAAAACTAAATATGATGATTTTGCAAATTAAATATGATGGTTCGAAATCATATGCCTTAAATTTGATTTGGATGAAGATCTCGAAAATTAAATATGATGATTTTGCAAATTATGTCATAGATACAAATGTCTTACATTTAATTGTCATAAATCATATATGTCCGAATGTAATTTTGGAATATATCATTAATTGTATATATAAAACTTTTTATACGATTTAAATAAATGAAAAAATGTAAATTTAGAAATCATTTAATGTAGTAACTAATCGAGTAAATAATTTACCATAAATAAAAGTATCTTATGGCTATATTATAAAATATTATTCATATGTTTACCATATATACGTTTATCATATAAGTTACATTAATTAAGTGAATACGTTTACCATATTCCATATTGTAAATTTAGATATTATTTAATATAGGTATGTAATCGAGTAGAAAATTTACTATAAATAAAAAATATTATTCCAATATAATAAAGGGGGAATTGCAAAAATACCTCTCAAAGGAGGACATTTTCATCACTGTTCTTATTTTTTGGACATTTTCAAAAACAGCCTCTTACTATGGAAAATGACCAAAATACCCTTAGATTATAATTTTTTTATATTTTTCAAATTGTTTTCTCAACAAAATTTTTTTCCCACCAAAAAAAAAACTTTTTTCCCGCCAAATTTTTTTCTTATTTACGAAAAATTTTTTTTCCTGCCAAAAAGTTTTATTAGAGAAGTTATAAAATTTATAAGGTGTTTATAAAAAATTTATAAATTATCTAAAAAATTTATAAGGTGTTTATAAGAAATTTATAAGGTGTTTATAAAAATTTTGTAAAGCTTTATAAGCGAACTTATATAAAATTTTGGCGGGAAATTTTTAGTTTTTGGCGTGAAAAATTATTTTTGATAGACATTTTTTTCTGGAGGAAAAATTTTTTTTTTGGCGGAAAATTTTTTTTTTGGCGGAAAGTTTTTTTTTTTAGCAAAAAGTCATCACAAAAAAAAATTTTGTGGGTATTTTCGTCAATTTTTATTAGTGAAGGGCATTTTTGAAAAGATAAATTTCAAAGAGCATTTTTGCAAAGGTATACACTCAAAAGGGCATTTTTTTATTTCTATAATAAAATATTATTCATATGTTTACCATACAAATTACGGTAACTAATTGAATTTCTTTACCATATAAGTTACTTTAAATGCATATGATTTTGGCAAAAATCAATTGCCTTAAATATGATTTGCATGATTGACTTATATGTAATTGTATTATGCGGCAACTATATTGAACTCTTACACTCTATATAAGAAACGCTCATCACTGAAAAAATCAATACATCATTTCAAACACCTAACAAAATTTTTTTTTTACCTCTATCTTAATTCTATGAAGAAATGGTGTTATATTCAATTGTCATGCTAAAATCAGCTGGATCTCAATAGAGGATTAAAGTTAAAATTATTCGACTATGGAAAAAATATACCAAAAAGTATGGTCAGATAATTGAATTGGTTTTGGTTGATGATTAAGTAAGTTATTATCTACTGTTTATTAATTAATTCAATAATTTATTCAATTTATTATTATTAAAATTCTTTATAAAAAAGTTACACTCTTTTATAATATTCTTTATTTTTGGGGTTTCAAAATACATGGAACGGTTAAAAAAGATGTGATTGGAAAATTTCAGTAATCAACTGAAAGAAGGAGAGACAAAGTTGATTAGTAATTTCCAAGAGTGTCCAGCAACTGGTTCTTACAAAACCAGCTCACATAAGTTCAAGATTTCATTCGTATACACTGCTTCTGTAAGGAAAACTGATTCTTTGTTAAATGACTATTTTGGGCTGAAGTTTGCGGATTACAATGAATTACTTGTCGGTAATCCTGATGATAATTATTTAATTGGTAATTTTATTTATGATTTTATTATGGGTTACCAAAAAATTTATTTTAAGTAATTTTGTAGCTGTAATTTATTTTCGATAGTTAATTTTTTTATTTAATTTTAGATAATTAAGTATCTCTATATCCTTAGACCGATAGTAAATCGTGTATATAAAAAATAATTAGAAATTCATTTTCCTACTAACAAATTTATTTGAACAGATGTTATTGGGCAACTAATACATTAGGATCCTATGATTATCACTGAGACTAATGACAAAGAAACGAAACAGATTCATTTTGATCTTCATAATGCTAAGTATGTTTTCTAATTCATATTTAAAATCATTGTTATTTGTATATTTTTATAATTAAATTATATACAGTGATGCTGAAATTCGATGTGTGTTTTGGGGAAAATATAGTGAGACATTGTAGGAGAAAATTACATCGGGAATTACCAATAAAATAATTTTTGTCATGCAATTTTGTAAGATTAAAGTTTATAGAGGTAAATTTAAATTTCAGAATAAATTCTTAATCATAACAAATTTTTTACTATTTGTTAATGCTAATCAACAAATTTCATTTTCGTAAATTGCAGATGACATAACATTCTCTAATGCTTTTGAATGTACACAATTGTGATTTGATAATGACACAATCTCTGATATGTTAGCATTACGATCAACGTAACAATATACTTCAAAAACATTTAAACTCTATTTTGGTTAATTTTTAAAATATAAATTTTTTTCTTTTTAGTTTCCTAGATGAGGACTTGCAAGTGGTTGTATTTTCGTCAATTGAGTTAGCTGAAAATTCATCTACAATTGTTCCTGGTGAATTTTTCAAACGTTTTCCTAAAAAAAGTTGAAAGAACTTTCCAATATGATTAATGTAATTAAAATTTATTAATTCTAAATTTCTTATTATATATGCAATTTACTAATTATGATCATATATTAACATTACATGTTTTAATTGTGTAGATTGGACCATATGTTACCATGGTATCAATCATTGATATTGGTGATGGATTATGGGTGGTGCTATTTAAGTTGTTAAAAATGCAAAAAGAAAGTATTTCCTATTAATTGTTATGAAGGAGACGATGATGAAGGTGTTGAAGTTTTAGAAAGTCGAATGTGGTATTGTACATGTACATCAAATATTACTAAAGTGGTTCCCAAGTAAGTTTTTTATAAACCTAAATTTATTTTTTTTGCCAAATGAGTTTTATATTAAATAACGAATTTGAAATTACACTATTTAAATATTAAATCGTCGGAATATATTGAATTTTTCACAATTTCAAGATTGGTTTAATCGAATTATTGTAGATAAACATACCCATTTTTAATGTGAATCATATTATGTAAATATTCACATTACATAATATTCTTTTATTGATATATATTTGTTTAAAATAAATTGTATATATTATGTAAATATTCAAATTTTTTCTTATTTTATATTAATTACATAATTACTAATGTTTTTATAGGTATTACATTTTTGTGAAAGTTGGAGATGATTCAGGGGAATCAAGATTCTTAATGTTTGATCACATTGCTCAACAAATTGTAAACCGATATGCGGCCGACTTAGCCAAATCTATTGGAGAAGTATAAAAATTACTATTAAATTATCAAGAAATATTATTTTTAAAATATTAATTTCAAAAAATATTTTGTGTACTTTTATAGATTGAGAACACTGAAAATATGTCCACGGCTATTACATCAGGAATTAGTAGTAATTATGTAATGTTGTTGCTTTCCAATTATGTATTCGATTTCAGTATTTAATTTTTAAAAATCTAAATGTATAAATGATTAGAAATGAATGTGTGAATGGATGTAAATTTAGAAATTATTAATTTTCTACATAGAATCATACATATCATTTGCCATACATATGATTTTGCAAATAATTTGCCATAAATAATTTTCTATTTAATTTTAAAAATATAATCTTATAAATGATTAGAAACGAATGTGTGAACGGATATTAATTTAGAAATCATTAATTGTCTACATAGAATCACATATATCATTTGCCATACATATGATTTCGCAAATGCTTTGCCATAAATCATTTTCTATATAATAAAACAAAATCATTTCGTATTTATAAATGAATGTATGAACGAACATAAATTTATAAATCATTTATACGATTACATTTATTTGATTATATGATTTTTATGCGATATTAAATCTATAAAATTTTTGTGATATAGTAATAAATCTATACGATATTTATGCTATATTAATCGATACAATTTTTATGATATGGTAATAAATGTATACAATTTTTATGATATCTACATATAATATAGTAACATTATTGTGTTTTATTAGTTGGGATTAGATTTGAATTTATCAATCAAATCAAATAATTACCATATTAATTTGGTAATCAATCTATATGCTATTTATGGTAAAACATTATTACAAAAATATGCTTTGAGAGAAAGTAAAAAATGTAACGAAATTATGCGTTATTATATACAAGATTATAATCAAATGCATATCTAATTTACTATTTGAAAGTAATTATGAATCAACCAATCAAGTAATATCATAGTAATTTAGTAATCAATCTATATGGTATTTATGGTGAAATTATATGTATTGATTAGATCACAATTACTTATGTATATAAGAGATGAATTTAATTAAAATAATTATTTATGGTATTTAGTTAATATAATTGAAGAAATTATGTAATGTTTTTGCTTTCCAATTATGTATTCGATTTCAGAATTTAATTTTAAAAATTAATTTCCGTTTGATTCTAATTAAAGAATATAAAATTAAATGATTATTTTTAATGTTAATAAATGTTATATCTCACGATATTTCTCATTCGATGCTTTTTCCAAAATAAAAATCCTACATTTTTCCTATAAATATTACATTATCTCTTCACAATTTTCATTCTTTATTCATAGTTTATCTTCACAATTGTATCTAGGTAATGTCATATTCTACTAAAATTTTATTTTTTTATATTTTGTTGAATTAAATTTTTATTTTTCAGTATTATTTTAAATCCAAATGTAATTTTTTTTTGGTATTTCTTATATTTTGTTGAATTAAGATTAGCTAATTATCTTTATTGCATATACGTTTCTCCAACGATTAAAAGAATCCTACAAAAATCATTTATGTTTAAAATTATGTTGATGACATACATAGATGCAAGATCCGGTCTTTTGAATGGAACAAAGCTTCACATAATAAAAATCTCAAAAAGATTTATTGAAGCTATAATTCTTTATGGAAAAAGAATTTGTCATATTGTGTTACTCTAAAAGTCAAATGAACTCTTCAATACGATTGTATGGTTATGATGATGAATCAAAGACCTATAATAACTTATTTATTTTGAATCTTTATTTACTTCATTCATGTCATATTATGTATCAATTATATTATTTTCTTTTCTTCGAATATGAATTTATAATGTAATATTTTATAATATTCAATGTTACATTATAAATAATTAATCGAATGTAATAAATGAAATTTTTTATTATCAATTTTATTTATTTCAATGACAAACGAGATTCCATAAACTGTATTAAACACTGAATTATGAATATATTATTTTTATTTTTGTACTACATACTTTTTAGCTTTTATAACATTCTTAAATAATAATGTAACCGAATTCCATAAGCATGTATTTTATAATTGATAATGAAATGTAATGAAACACATAAGATATTTACTTAAATAATATTTAAAATATAAAATTATAGATATTAATATTGGGATGTATTAATTGTAAATATAAATGAAATATCCTTTTTTGAGTATAAGTAGTTGCAGATTATTACTAACAAATATATATGTCTATTCAATGAGAATAATTTTAGAGTCTTATATTTTTGATTGAAAATATTTAAGAAATTATTTATTGTAAACAAAAATTAAATATTTTTGTTAGAGGTGGATCCGAGATTCTACTTCGGTCCACGGGAAACAATGACCAAACACGCCACGTGTTCAACTTGGGAGAAATACCTAAAGTCCCAACTCGGATATTAAGCTCATGTCGGAAGAATTCCTTCTCGGAAGCGCAACGAAGCTTGAAGGAAGTCGGACGACACGTCATCAAACAAAGAAATGGAAATTTTCCTATTCCGAAATGGAAAATTTCCGGAAATCTAGCTAAAATCTTCTTGATAAGACCAAATCCACGAATATGAATATTTTTCTTATCACATTCTATTTGTAACCGCCTCTATACTCTATAAATAGAGGAAAAGGTTCTCCAAGGAGGACATACACTTTCACATGAACAAAAAGTAATAAGAGCAACTCGTCAAAACATTCATCCTGCAAAAGAACTCTTACTCTTCGAATCTCGAAGGAGCCTTGTCCAATCTTCCTCACCTTTATTCAGATTTCGGTTTATTCCCTTGTGCTAAACTCGGTTTCAACAGTTGGCGCCGTCTGTGGGGAAGACATTGAAGGTATCCTTAACTTAGGAGTAAAGAGGATCTAGGTGGAAAGAATGGCTGAAGACGAAATCGCCATCAATTCGCCAGATCGAAGAGAAACAAATCTCCAAGAGAATAACAATGATCCGCCAATGGGGTCACCTATGAACTCAGTTCAAACACAGGGAGATGACCGCATTAATTCCCGAGAACGTACAGAGCTTTCCGGTCCACCTCAAGGACCATCTTCAATTGAAAACATGTTGTGTAATATGATTACGCAATACAAAGCTTACGACAGGCGAAACTCAGAGAGGCTCGATAGAATAGAGTTTCGGCTAAACGGGGAAAGCTCCCCAGTAGCACCAAACAACCGAGTCGATGAAGGAGTGATCGCAAGTATCCAACGGAACCTGTTTGGCGAGATACTGAGTCCGAATACAGCCAACGTAGTCGAACAAAACCAACTTGAAACTCAGCAAGCACTAAGGCAACCGGGGTCAACAATGATGGACGCAGCAATAGTATACAGGATGATGGAGGACATAAGGTCATAATTCCATCAAGCAACAAGTTCGGTGCCAGAGATCAGGAGAATCTTGGCACAAGCCCGAAACTCGCATTTTGCAGCAAAACTGAAAAGGGTCTCGGTCAGGATAGAATCGAGAATCCGATGTCCCTTATACGACGGGACAACTGACCCAATTCAGTTTATGAGTGCCTTCAACGTTATGATGAACGGAGTAACCTATAATCCGGAGCAAGAAGATGCAGTGTATTGCCAGCTATTTGCCGAGAACTTAACCGGCGATGCTCTGACTTGGTTTACCAAGTTACCGGTGGGATCGGTCCACAACTTCACTCAATTCGCCGAGCTCTTCATGAAACAGTATGCTTTGTTCGTCAATCAGGACACCTCGACTGTCAAATTAAGGTCCTTAAGGCAAGGATTTGATGAATTCCTTAAGTCGTATCTCGGACGATTTAAGAAGATCCTGACCAACGCCAAAGTCAGTGACGATATGGCAATCAAAGCCCTACGAACTGGAATGGTCACAGATGAAGCCCTACGACGAGATATTTTCGTCAATATACCAAATACCATCTCGGACGCTCTATGCAGGGCATTGCGCCACGCAGAATATGTGGAGGAAAAACAAATCCTCTCAAAAATCCAGAGGACCTACAAAGACACTGGGCCCAGAGAAACAAAGGACGAGCACCAAGAACCAAGGCAACATAACTACAAGGGAAAGTACAACTCGGCTAATACTTTTCAAGTCGGAGAAGGAGAAAACTCGACAAGAAGAAAACCATTCAACAACACATACAACAGAAATGAGTACTGTGTTTTCCATAACAGAACGTGCCACACCACCTCAAGATGCAAACAGTTGCAAGAACTGCTTGCACAGAAGTATAGCAAAGGAGAAGTTAAACTCTCGGAGGAAGAGGCCAAGAGATTTAAAGCGCAAAAGCGAAAAGAGGCCGAGTTGCGAGAAGCAGCAAGCAAAGCAGTAGGCCAAGCAGGAGAAAATAAAGATAACTCAAAGCGGCAAATACAAGATGACGAAGTTGAAGATGTCGATCCCGCAAGGGTAGATGTCGTTGTAATCGTGGGAGGATTACAATTCTGCGATGATACAATACGATCAATCAAAGGTACGAAAAAAAGATTGTTGCAGCAGTCAATCTTGAGCCAGAGGACGAACACTTTGGAACGAAGGATTCAGAAATAACTTTCACGGCAAAAGATGCATGGGGTGACCTTCCCACATAACGACCCACTAGTCGTAAAATTACGAGTAGCAGATTGCGACGTGTCTCGAATCCTCATTGACACAGGAAGTTCAGTAGATTTGATCTTCAAAAAAACACTAGAGAAGATGTCAGTTCCGGATCTTTGACTGAAGCCGGTGGAGAGAATGTTGACTGCGTTCGATGGAAGTACAATCAACGCAATCGGAACTGAGTTGCTGGAATAACGAAATGGGTCAAATTGTTGGTCGTAAATAAGCTACCGATTTACAACATAATCCTTGGAGTGCCTTGGATTCACTCGATGCATGCAATACCGTCGACCTATCACCAATGCATGAAAATCCCAACAAGTAATGGAGTTTGCACACTACGAGGTGACAAGAAGATGTCCCGGACATGCTTTATTGCCGAATTAAAACTCTGAAATAAGTCATGCATGATCACGACAACTATCAAGAAGAAAGCACTGTCGGAACCTCCTGTTCCAGAGAAGCCACCAGTCAAGCTTCGAACTCATCAACATCGACTGATCCCTCCAAGTGCGTGAGCATCAGAATCAATCTCAGCAAGCCAATTCGAGAAAATTTGATCCAACTCTTGGAAAAGAATGTGACGACATTCGCATGGACAGTCAAAGACATGTTTGGAATCGATCAGAAGATAGCAAGTCACAGACTCAAGGTTGATCCGACATATAAGCCCATCAAACAAAAGAGATGAAAACTTGGGCCCGAGAGAACTAAGGCTGCAATTGACGAGGTCAAGAAGTTGACCGAAGCCGGGTCAATTGTCGAGGTCCAGTATCCGGATTGGTTAGCCAATCCCGTGGTCATTCCCAAGAAAAAGGGGAAGTGGCGAGTATGCATGGACTTTACGGATCTAAACAAGCTTGCCCAAAGGATAGTTTTCCACTCCCGAACATCGATCGAATCGTTGAAGCTACGACAGGAAACGAACTCCTATCATTCTTGGATGCGTTCTCAGGATCTAATCAAATCCGAATGCACCTAGAAGACATGGAAAAATCTTTCATCACGGAGTGAGGCACATATTGCTACAGAGTAATGTCGTTCGGCCTGAAAAACACAGGAGCAACATACCAACGCCTAGTCAACAAGATGTTTGCAGAACAGCTTGGACAAACAATGGAGGTCTATATTGACGACATGCTATTCAAGTCGCTAAAAGCGGAAGATTATGTCGACCACCTGGCGAGATGCTTGAAGACATTGAACGAATACCAGATGAAGTTAAATCAAGCAAAGTGCACTTTCAGAGTGACTTCAGGAGAATTCTTAGGATACAACATTACACAGAAAGCAATTAAAGCAAACCCAAAACAAATAAACGCAATCCAAGAGCTACCTTCTCCAAAAAACAAAAGAGAAGTTCAAAGGCTAACCGGACGAATTGCAGCGTTAAATCGGTTCATCTCGCGTTCGACAGACAAGTGCCTCCCATTCTACAACTTGTTACAAGGAAACAAGGAGTTCAACTAGGACAAAAAATGCGAGAACGCTTTCCAAGTTGAAAGAGTATCTATCAACACCACCAATTTTTGCCAAACCAGAAGATGGAGAACAGGTGTACCTCTACATAGTAGTCTCCTCATCAGCAGTAAGCAGCGTACTAATTAGAGACGACAAAGGAACCTAGTATCCAATATTCTATACTAGCAAATCCTTGGATGGAGCGGAATCAAGATTTCCGACTACCGAAAAGCTCGCACTTGCAGTAGTGACTTCGGCAAGAAAACTTCGCCTCTATTTCCAGTCACATACTATCATAGTATTGATGAACCATCTACTACAGACAATCTTTCATAGCCCAAATCAATCCGGAAGGTTGACCAAGTGGGCCATAGAATTAAACGAGTATGATATCGAATACAAAATCCCAAGTCCTAGCAGACTTCTTAAGTGAATTAGGACCAGATTTAGAGCCATCAGGGTCGGAAAAAGCAAACAATACTTGGAAGATCTACGTAGATGGATCATCTTCACAACATGGATCTCGGGTCGGAATTCGACTCAAAACACCGACAGGAGAGATATTAGAACAGTCTTTCCGACTTGCTTTCCCAGTGTCCAAAAATGAAGCCGAATACGAAGCGCTCATAGCAGGAGTCAGATTGGCAAAAGAAGTAGGAGCCACTGAAATAGAATGTTACTGCGACTCACAACTCATGGAAAATCAGGTGAATGGAGACTATGACACAAAGAACGATAGAAAGGAAGCATATCTTAAAGTCATCAAAGAATTGACAAAAGATGTTAAGTTCCGGGTAACTAAAATCGCCCGCTCAGAAAACAATTCAGCTGACGCTCTAGCAGCTTTAACATCCACAACAGATCCAGTTCAAAGGAGGATCATTCTAGTAAAAAGCATCGAACATCCAAGTATCACATTACCAAAAGGAGATGGTGAATTCGTAAAGACAATCACCGACAACATAAATGATTCCGACACCGAGATGGTAGACGCAGAGCAAGAAAGTGAGCTAAAGGCTGATTGGTGAGATGAAATACTTGATTACATAACAAATGGAACAACCCCAGAAGATAGATGGGCGGCACGTCGGCTAAAAGCTAAATGTGCCCCTTATGCCACACTAAACGGAAAACTATTTCGCCGAAGTGCAAATGGAACTCTCCTAACTTGCATTCATGGGAATGAAGTTGAGAAAATCATAAAGAAGACGCATGATGGAGCCGGAGGAAACCATAACGGCGGAAGAACACTCGTGCAAAAAATTCGAACTCTAAGGTACTTTTGGCCGACGATGGCAAAGGATTGTGCAGATTATGCGATAAAGTGTGATAAATGCCAAAGACATGCACATATTAACCACGCCCCAACTGAAAAATTAACCTCGGCAGTAATACCATATCCATTTATACGATGGGCAATGGATATAGTCGGACCATTACCAGCATCTCGGCAAAAGCGCTTCATGTTAATAACGACCAACTACTTCTCAAAGTGGGTAGAAGCCGAGTCTTTTTCTCACATCAAAGATAAAGACGTAGTGAAGTTTGTATGAAAGAACATAATATGCCGACATGGGCTTCCTTATGAGATCGTGACAGACAATAGATCTCAATTCATATCGACGAAATTCACCAACTTTTGCTCCAAGTGGAACATCCGAGTTAATAAATCTACTCCAAGGAATCCACAAGGAAACGGACAGGCGGAGGCCACGAATAAACAGATAATAGATGGAATCAAGAAAATGCTGACAGAAAAGAAATGAAATTGGGCCTCCGAATTGGATGGAGTAATATGGTCACATCGTACAACTTTGAAACGTTCAATGGGACATATCCCCTTTTCCTTATCTCATGGGATGGAAGCATTAGCCCCGGCAGAAGTGATAGTCCCGACTTTACGCCGAGAACGTTTCCCGAAAACAAAGACTCCAACAGTCAAGCGATGGAACAAAGTATAGACGACTTAGAAGAAGCGCGTGATGCAGCACTTCTCCGAGTACAAAACTATCAACAACAACCAGCAAAGTATTATAACAGAAAAGTTCGAGGATGGTACTTTTCAGTCGGAGACTTGGTTTTCCATAAAGTGTTCAAAAACACCGCAGAACTTAATGCCGGAAAATTGGACGCCAACTAGGAAGGCCCTTACATAATTTGTGAAGTCATAAAACTAGGAGTTTACAAGATCACGACAATGGAAGGCGAGATGATTCCATGCAGTTGGAATTCCATCAACCTCAAGAAGTACTACAATTGACGACTTGCCTACTAAGCAATCTAAATGTGCTAAAGTGCATCTCCAAAAATAAAATAAAATAAAAAAATGAATACAGCAACATGTAATCAGTACTACGTCTTGGCTTGATCCCTACGGGGTACGTAGGTAGCCTTCGAGTGCAGCTAAAACAAAATAAAATTCTTATAAGTCCCCTTTTTAGGTCGTAAAAAAAAGGGGAGGGGCCGAGACCCTTACTATGAAAAGAGCCGAGTCTTAAAATCTCGCCGAGCTTGAAATCTCAAAAAAAAATTCACAAAATCTCGTTAAAAAAAATGATAAAGGTTACACCCTAACTCTCATTAAAAAACGAGATCAAATTCTCACAAAATTTTGAAGTGGATTCTTAAAACCTCTCGCACAAAGACGAGTCTTAAAATCTCGTCGGGTCTTAAAATCCCACTCAATATAGCCGAGTCTTAAAACCTTGCCGAGACAAAATTCTCGAAAATAATAGAGTTAAAATTTGAAACTCCACTAAACCGTGATCAAACTCTAGTGACAAACCTTTGACAAAACGGAATCACTAGCATGCAGAAATGAGTCTTAAAATCTCTATGGGTCTTAAAATCCTACTCTTAATTGCCGAGTCGAATAGATTCGCCAAGACAAAATTCTTGAAAATAATACATTCAAGTCCAAATCTTGCCCAGTGTCGAGATCAATTTTTCGCCAGATCAACTCTCACACTTTAGCAAGATCGTACTTGTGACAAATATTCGAAGCAACAGACAGAAACTTAAAAGGGAAGAACATCTTTTTCTTTTCTAACATTTTGAAATTTTATTCAAGTAAAATAAAGTAAGACATTGTGGAGGTTATTTCTGAGATCAAACTTCTTACAACACTTAAACCGAGTCTTAAAATCTCAGCTTTAAAAATGCCAAACAGTGAAACTCCCTTTTACCTAACAATCGGGATCAAACTCTAAAACTTAGGGGGACAACTTAGCTAAACGCGTAAACAAGAAAAGATCTCGGGAATTAATCTTCATAATTATTTCATAATTACAAGTCAATTTTTGGCAAAGTTCGAAATCCAAAATACGAGAATGATTCTCATTAACAAATTTCATTATACAGGAAAATCAAAATAATTACAAGGCAAATTGCCGATTACAAGAATTAAAGAGATGACTTATAAAAAGCCAAATGGCGGTTACAAGAAATCAAAGGAGAAAAACCTACAAGCAAGAATTCAAACAAAAAAGAGATAGATCAATCTTTGGTCTTATCATTGCTCTGAGACGCTTCCCCAATCTCAAAAACCGGGACGACCAAGTCTCCGGGATGCAACAGAGTCAAGTTCTCCCGACTGACGATTCCCTTGAACTCGTCCAACTTGGCAGCCATCAACTCGGACACAGCTGCCGGAATGTTCACGCCGCAGTTAGAGTAGACGAAGAACATTCGTAGACCCAACATATTGGGCGTACGACAACCGGGCTTCCAAATTCACGTCCAAGTTATGGAAGCGAGTGCTAATCTGGTTAAGACACTCAAGCAGCAGAACATGAAGATCATCATAGATATTCTTCTTTTCATCATTGATGAGCTGGCCAAGTCGCACGTCAGAATTCTCCTTGATGGAGTCTAGCTCGGTCTGTGCTTGTCATTCGCCTTCTCATTAGACTTGAAGGCGTCACCACGGTCAGCCTCAGCGCACTTAAGCGTCCCAGTCAAGGCTGTGTTCTGCTCAGTCAGACGCAGAAAATTCTCCTGCTCAATTTTTAACTCGTCACGAAGACGAGCATTCTCCTCCTCAGCGGCAGTGACCCGAGATCGAGCCTCAACCGCTTCTAATTGGTTCTGACCAATCCGACCAGTAGGGATTTGGTTTCTTCGGGCATTTCCGCCTGGATTAGCACGAGATCTCTCCCACTGGAGCATAATGCCGTTAAGGCAGGAAATAAACTGCAAAAGGGAGATATTTTAGTCAGAAGGATTAAGTACAAAATTTTCAAAGAAACTCAGAAGAGGAGTTACCCGAAACAGCAAGTAGGTAACTTCTTCATATTCCTTCCAATTCTCCATTTGGTCTGGAGTAGGGAGAAGCTCTAGCATTGTTCTGATCTGACGCATCAGATCAGCGCACTCCATTCGAAACTCTAGAATAGATCTAGAGTCAGAATGGTCATGGACAAAGCGGAAGTCGGGAACTCCCCTGCTTCTCCCACGAGAAGCGCCAGTAGCCCCAGAGCGAGTAACCACCCCAGGAGATGAAGTCGTCGAGGGCTCCACTCTCACCTTTTTTGGAAGTCGTGCAGAACCACGACAAGAAGATGAAGGGACCTCAGCAATGTCCCTAGGAATCAGAGCAGTGGTAGAGCGGGTGGCTCTAGGAGCCCCACCAGAAGAACGGGTGTTAATCTCGTCCAAAGCAGCATTAACGCCGTCGTCAACGATTGGGAATTTAAAGTCATCAAGACCCATTGATAAAAAGCTTTAACAAGTTTAAAGAAAAGTTTGAAGTCGGAAGAAAGTTCAAGAAGAAGTCAGAGTAATTTGGAAGAAGACTTAGCAAAAAATAAAATGAGTGGTAAAAGACAGAGATGATGCGTATTTATAGGAATTTACCGAAAGCTGAAACAGTGTCAAACGGTAATAATGACTCAACGGGTGATAATCGAGGAAACGTTTCGACTACCCCAATCGCAGAACAACAAGTGGACCAAAGATTCCAGAAGCATGTGACTTTTCGACTCAGAAATTCCGACTTAAATTTTGCAAGTCTGGGGGGGACAATTGTTGGAGGTGGATTCGCGATCCTACTTTGTTCCACGGGAAACAATGACCAAACACGCCAAGTGTTCAACTCGGGAGAGATACCTAAAGTTCCAACTTGGATATTCAGCTCATGTCGGAAGAATTCCTTCTCGGAAGCGCAACAAAGCTTGAAGGAAGTCGGACGACACGTCATCAAATGAAGAAATGGAAAGTTTCCTATTCCGAAATGGAAAATTTCTGGAAATCTAATTAGAATCTTCTAGATAAGACCAAATCCACGAAGATGTATATTTTTCTTATCTCAATCTATTTGTAACCACCTCTATACTTTATAAATAGAGGAAAATATCCTCCTAGGAGGACAGACACTTTCACGTAAACAAAAAGTAATAAGAGCAACTCGTCAAAACATTCATCTTGCAAAAGAACTCTTACTCTTCGAATCTCGAAGGAGCCTTGCCCAATTGTCCTCACCTTTATTCAGAAATCGGTTTAATCCCTTGTGCTAAACCCGGTTGCAACAATTTTGACGACCAAAAAAACAAATTAAATAATTTTTTACTATTTATAAACAGCAATTATTACTAAAAAGATATAGTTCATTTAAGTTATTCTATTTTTCAATGATAAATACATAATATAATGGCCAAGAAGCAAGTTGCCTAGTTGGCTTGTCCATGATCTATCTTGACACCAGGTGGTGAGTTCAAATCCCGCCAGCTCCAGTGGGAGCAATTTGGCTATGGATCGGGACTTTTGATCTCATTGGTAGAATGAATGAGTAAGGTTGACAAAAAAATACATAATATAACGGAGAAAAGAAAATGTAATAAACACACATATTAGCATAGTACTATTAATTTTTGATATTTAGTAAAATATTCTGTTAGTTGTATGTTAAATACTTTTTACCTTTTATGTACTTATATTTCAATATAATCGGAATTCAAAAACCATGTATTTTGAAATTAATAATGAAATGTAATAAAAACACTTACCATATTACTTAAATAGTATTTAATAATATAGATTCATAGAGAAAAATATCAGTATTTATTTATTGAAAACACAAATTAGAAATTATGTTTATCATTTATAAATGGTTATTAGTAATTACTATGAATAATTATGGTAAGTAAAAATATATAGATCATTTGATGATTTGAGCATAATATATAAGAGAAAATGAAATATAATAAACACATATTAGCATAATAAAAATATTTTGTTTAATTTAAAAATAATTAATAATTAATACACTGACTGTGGTTTTTTATATTGTCATGATATCATTAATTGTAAATCATTACACATATATACTTTTATTTGGGTATTTAATAATTTTTACCTTTGATAACATCTTTATATTTCAATAAAATCAGAGCAATAATCAAGAATTTTTTAAAAAATTTATTATGAATTGTAAAAAATTACCTTACCATATTTACTTAAATAGTATTTAATAATATAAATTAATATAGAAAAATTTCAGTATATATTTATTGTAAACACAAATTAGAGATTTCATTTACCATTTATAAACGATTAATAGTTATTGTTATGAATAATTATAATAACTAAAAAGATATAGATCATTTGTTTGAGTATTTTTTTGTGTGATAAATACATTATATAAGAGAAAAAACACAATAAAATTTAATGTATTTAGTGTTTTTTTGTACAATACAATTTTATACATTATATTAATGGTTTTGTACCAATTATTTTTGGTTTCTATATTAATTCCTAAAACTTACTGGTGTGGACCAAGGAAGAGACAAATCAGTTCTTTGAACCGTATGATTTTTTTTTGTTAATTAATTTGTGTGTTTTTTTTGTTAGACATATCTGTTGGAGGTGGATTCGAGATCCTACTTCGGTCTACGAGAAACAATGGGCAAAATTCTAAGTATTAAACTCGGCAAGCTTATCGAAGTCTTCAACTCAGAAGAATTCCTTCTCGGAAGCACGCTGAAACTTGAAGGAAGTTGGGCGACACGTCAGCAAACAAAGAAATGGAAATTTTCCTATTCCGACATGGAAAATTTCCAAAAGTCTAGTAAGAATTTTCTAGATACGATCTTATCTAGAAATTTGTATATTTTCCTTTATTCAATCTACTTTGTAACCGCCTCTATGATCTATAAATAGAGGAGCAGGTCCTTCAATCAAAGGATCCGCTTTTTGTCATCACACATTGAGCAATAAACTGTACTCGACAATCATCCTCTTCTTCGCAATACACTTCTTTTCTTCAAAGCTCTCAAAGAATCTTTGCACAATCTTCCCTCTTTTAATCAAAATCGTGGATTTAGCTCCTTGTGCTAGACCCGATTCGAACAATATCGTAATTTTCTAACTATGTATATTTTCATAAACGACAATGCAATAAAAATAAGATTTTTTTTGATTAATTGTGTTTCCTTACATATCATTATCATATTTTATATTTTTTTTAGTTTTGAAATATATGATTCTAGGTTTGGTTCTTTCCAATAAAATCGTACAAGAACAAGAAAAAAAAAAAGAACAAGTAATATATCTATGTAAAAAATGATAATTGCTTTTACAGAAAAAAATTGAATACAGAAATCATAATGCATCAAAATATGAATGAACACGGTCAAGATATATATTTTATGCATAGCATGGATCAAAAAAAATGATAGAGGGTGATATGAACATGAGTCTAAAACTTAAATGAACAAAATTCAGAAAACTTATATACAAAAGTTATAATACATCAAAATATAAATAAAATAGGTCAAATATATATACATATATTTTATACATATCATGGGTCAAAGAAATTGGTTTCATACACAACAAGAGTTATCATCTATTATATATTAGACTATAAATTAATTTTTGTATATTAGTTATCAAAAAATTATATGATTTTATATGCAATCAAATAATAAGATATAAAAATACAAAAAAATATCACATATACGTATATTAGGAACAAATTTAAATAATTACAATTATATATTTTTGACACAAAAATATTTCATGTACCGTATGGGTAATCATCTAATTTTAAATAAAGAAGTAAATTTATAATAAATATATAATGTTTTAGATAAAATTGTAAAACTTTAATGTTTTAAAATAATAATTAATCTCTTTTCGATGTAACGAAAATTCACATATGAATACTGGGCTGCTTCTTCGTTCTCCGTTCTACTTCTTTTTTTTTTCTTTCAATCTAATATTTTATTTATATTTAGATGCCCCTACAAATATAAAATTAATGACGAGGATTTGAATTAGGGTATTAATATTAATAATAAATTACTTTAAAGTTTTCAAAGCACATAATTTTTGGCGGTAGATTTTTAGTTTTTTATAACCGAAAAATTTACTATAACTAAAATTTGCTTTTCACATCAATAAAAACCAAAATAAAACTTAAATGATGATAGACCTAATTTTAGTCCTTTCAAAATACTTTTACTTTCTATAGCACTAAAAGCCTATATCTTACCAATCTAATATGTAAGTGGGGTCGCAAATCAAAATCTAAGTTGGTTGTTCAAGGACTTTTTCTTCTCGAAGGTGCGAAGTCAATACCGACATCAATATAATATGGCATTCAATTCACTATTGAATCTTGTGGTTGTGGATAGCTTTTACAATATTACTAATCCAAAAAAATAATCATATTAAAGAACGGTTTTGATTGTCCATCAAAATAAGGGTATCATATTTACGGTTTAATTATTTATGTACATTATACTTACAGTACAGACAAAATTCATTCGCACACAAAAGAACTTGTACCAACAGATTGTTTATTCAAAAGAGATCATCACACAAGAGAAATTTTGTTAATACATAAAAACACAAAGCTGAATGTTCAAAAAAAGAAAAAGAAAAAAACACAAAGCTAAGTACAACAAAAGGAATTAATCACTCATTTGCGATCAAGGACCCAGACGGATGGACCAAACACAGCCCCAAACCAAATTTTTCCATCATCTCTCTCATAAGCCTCACTTACATACCTCAACTTCTTACCTTCTTTGTCCTCAAGTATCTCAAGGACCTCTCCTGTCTCACCGGAGAGTTTCACGACGACCCCAGCTGGCTTGAATCCGTTGAATAATTTAATTAACAACTGCAAATTAATTGTCTTTTCGACAATTTTACCCACCCATTTGTTGTTTACTATAAATCTCCCCAAAATACTTTTTTTGTTTTGCAGTGCAATCCAAAAGTCTCCGGATGGTGTCAGCCGAATGTTGTCCGGGTAACCCGGGACCGTCCCAAAGATATCCTGGGTTCCGGCTTTAGGACCTTTGATCCAGTATCTAATGATATTGCCAGTGGCAGACTCAGCTGTGATTAGAAAAGACCGGTCCTTGTTTAGAGCTAAACCATTGTTACAATAGAGCTTATCCATTATAACTTTGGCCTCTTTTGTCTTCTTATCGTATCTAATCACTCTTCCTGTGGGCTGGCCGTTGGAAGCCGCGTAAAATACTTCCCTGAAACAGAAGTCTATAAGTTTAAATTGTTTGAGACATAAGTCGAAGTCCAAGTCTTGTAATATTATTTAACAAATCCCTAATATAATACCTGAAGTTATACTTGTCACTGCTATCATTGAAGTAGAAGACATCTTCCTCTTCATCTAGATCTCCTTGGTTCGCAAACTTAACTTTTCGACCTTCTGCTTCACCCACGACTAACTCAGCCAAACCTCCTTGAGGTCCAACCTTCATGAGTCCTATGTAACCATCGCAGATGTACAAATCTCCTGTTTTCTTCTCGAAAGTAAGTCCAAGCGGCCTCCCACAAGCTGGCACTACTTCCGATTTTGAACAGTTTCCTCTTCATACAACAGCCATAAAAAATTATTAATATCTAATTTTAAAACTATTTGATTTTTCAGACAAGCCAACAAACAAGATACATGTATTTTTAGTAACACCAGGAAACTAGTTCAGAAATAGTAAAGATTTGTCTGGCCCAAATCTGTAGCCATTTTAGCTTCGATCTAGATAAGATATTTTAAGATATAGTTTTATATGGTTTCCATGAGTATGCTCAATAAATTAAGTCCAAAGAAATCAATATTACTTTTGTCCTTTCTTATCAATATTCTAAGTTACTTTCAAGCACAAAAAAAAAATTATAAACTAGAAAATATTCGGACAGATCTAAGGGAATGTTTGCAAAACAAACCCAAAACTGTAATTAACAAAACTAAATAGCAAATTCAGATAACAAATGATATACAAGTGTGAGATGTGTTATATATTAGTTAGAAATAAAAACCTGTTAGGAGATGTGTAAGCAAAATCAACCCAACCAAGCTCATCGCCACGCCACTTGAGGACACGACCGTCCACGACCGAAGCATAAGGGCCTTCACCTTGTGGGTCAAACTCTAAGCTCTCTGGAGCTTCAATAGGAATTGGAATGGTCTTCGCCAATGGCAATATATTTTTGCTGCCTTTTAAATTGTCCGGCGTAACTACGATCTTAAATGAAATATAGGACAGGACGGCCACAATGACCGGAATAGCCCAAGTCGGAACTTTCTGATTAGTCGTCGGCATTTTGTAACGTCACCGGAGGAAATTAACAAAACGTTTGTTCAAGAGACGTGTGTAACAGTCACATTCACCTTTATGGCATTATCAAAGTGTCAACAAACTGATTGTAATTATAGAACATGAATCTTAGAGTTCTGAATTTTCGAAATTGCCGACAATAAAAAAATAAAATAAAATAAGAAAGATATACTATTTCGTTTTGTGGATGCAGAGACATACACGTATGACCATATCTGTTGGAGGGCCAGCTGTATCTCAAAGAGTAAATGTTGACATCAATAACTTAGAATCATTGAATAGCGACGAAATACATGTTAGATAAAGGGAATACATACGTTTGCAGTTAGTCGCAACACATTTAGTTGCAAAACTTAAATTCTATCACGTAAAACTAAGTAATTAATTAGAATTAAATCGGATAGATAAACTACGTGTTTAGCTATTTAACCATTTATTAGTAAAATAATAATATTATGGTTGTACGTTGTAAGTTATCTAACTTCGAAAACCTTATAAAAAAACAAAAGAAAATTTTCTTGCCAACCATATTTCAAAGTCAATCCCACACATAAAAAGTTCTGGGTGCATTAATACGTAACATTTAACTTCACCAGAGAAGTTTTATTAATATTTTAAAACGCAAAGATAAGTACAACAAACGTAACTTAGTCGGGAGAAAAAACAAGCGTACGTAGTTAAATTACTTACTCGCGCGATCCAGAACCCAAACGGATGGACCAAACACAGCTCCAAACCACAATTTTCCATCATCTCTCTCATAAGCCTCACTTACATACTTAATTTTCTTCCCTTCTTTGTCCTCAAGTATCTCAAGAATCTCTCCCGTCTCTCCGGAGAGTTTAATGGCGACACCACTTGCCATGAAATTGTTAACGAACTTAATCAACAAGCCCCTGCTAAACGTCTTTTTAATCAATTTCCCAGCCCATTTGTTTTTCAGTACAAATCGCCCTGCCGGGCTTTTTTTGTTGTGTATACCGATCCAAAAGTCTCCGGTAGGTGTCAGCCGAATGTTGTCCGGGTAACCCGGGACCTTTGCAAAAATATCCCGGGTCCCGGCTTTGGGACCTTTGATCCAGTAACGGTAGACATATCCAGTTCCAGTCTCACAAGTGATTAGAAAAGACCGGTCTTTGTTTAGAGCTAAACCGTTGTTACAAATGAGATTGTCCATTACAACTTTAACCTCTTTTGTCTTTGTATTGTATCTAATCACTCTTCCTGAAGCCTTGCCATCTAAAATCGCGGAAGATATATCCCTGACATGTAACTCTCAAGTTTAAGTTGTTACGAACATTAAACAAACAAGCAGTCCCAGTCTTGTAGTGAATTTCGCAAATACCTGAAGTGATACTTGTCACTACTATCACTGAAGTAGAACTCATCTTCCTCTTCGTCTAGATCTCCTTGATTAGCAAACATAACTTTTCTACCTTCGGCCTTGTCCACGACTAGTTCGGCCAAACCTCCTTGAGGTCCAACCTTCATGAGTCCTAAGTAACCATCGCATATGTACAAATCTCCTGATTTTCTCTCGAAAGTAAGTCCAAGCGGCCTTCCACATGTTGGCACCACTTCAGATTTTGAACAGTTTCCTCTTCACACAACCATACAAATAATCATTAACTGATACCTATATATATATATATATTTAGTAGCCGTAAAGACAACTCGCTGACCTAAACTGTTAGCCATTTTTCTTGTAGATATCATAACTTACTTGTGAACAAAAAAAGTTGTAAAACTACAAAATATTGCTCTCTCTGTTTCGTAAGTAAATTTTTCATTTTATCTAAACAAAACATGTTTTATCACAAATTTTAAAATTAATATGCAGAATTTAAACAGTTAGAAATATTAAAATCATAAGAAATTTTGCTGGCAAAAAAAAAAAAAACCAACAACAAAATAAAAGAACTATTAAAAGTTCAATTAAAATGAAAAAATAATCATTTTTGTAAAATAACTATTAAAGAGAAACAGAGGCAGTATATAGAACAGATCCAAAGAATTGCTGCACAAAAATATATAAGTTTAAACACACAATTTAAATTACAAGAAAAATCAGGCAACAATTAGTAATAAATGGGGCATATATATATATATATATATATTAGTTAGAAATAAAAACCTGTGAGGAGATGTGTAGGCAAAATCAACCCAACCGAGATCATCGCCAAGCCACTTGAGAATACGGCCGTCTACGACGGAAGCATAAGGACCTTCTCCTTGTGGGTTAAACTCTAAGCTCTCAGGACCTTGGACAGGAAGTGTAATGGTCTTAGCCATTGACAATACATTTTTGGAGCCTTTTAAATTGTCCGGCGCTATTAAGGTCTGATAGAAAATCAAGGACAGGATGGCCACAACAATCGGAACGGCAGCCCAAGTCGGAACTTTCTGACCCATCGGCATCTTGTCACCGGAGGAATTTAGTAAACGTTTGTCAAGAGATGTATGTAGTTCTTAGTTTCACAAAAAAAAAAAGAGACGTATGTAGCAACACTTACCTATTTAAAGTCACATGCATTCACCTAGACTATTTAAAGCCATAGGCCCTGTTTGTTTTGTGGTAGTTGACAACCACGGCCCGCGACTCTGACTAGCGACCGTGATTAGAAATTTGATTTTTGTTTGCTTCGCAGTCGTTATAGACCAGCGACTAATTTCTTTTTTTAATTTAAGCTTTTAGAAAATTTATTAAAAAGAGTATATATATTTATAAGAATGAATGAAATATTTTTTAAAAATTAATATTATTTTATTTTGTGTATATAATTTTATTTTATATTAAGTGATTTTATAAAATTTTATAAAATTTTATTTATTTTATATAACTCTGTTTTATATTATATCCACTACAAGAAATGTGGTCTTATGCTGACTGAATTCAAACCGGTCAAAACTGGTCAGAATTTACTGACCGTAATCGTGACTGTAAGTGACAAAAAATATTCGGTAAGTAACAGTCAAAATTCTGACTAGTTTTGACCGGTACATGCTTTCCGACCGTTATTAACCGTTTTTGACTATAACTAGTAAAACAATTTCTCACATTTAGCAAATGTGGTTTTCACTGTAACCGAAAAGTGGATAAGGCGTTAGAAGCCGTTAGTTGCAGTCAGAAAATTCAATTATATAACCAACCACAATTCTTTCCATTTTCCTCACACTTACAAAACGAAAATTTTACTTCAAGATGTCAAATATTTGTTTCCGCTCGTGGATGGATCAAGAGAGAATTGATCCAGTGACAAACTTACTTATCCTGGAATATTCTGAAGGGATGCAACAATTTATGCAGTTTGCCAACAATCAAAGTCAAAATAGGAGATTTATGTAAGATGTAAGATGTATTGCCCCTGTCTTAAATGTCAAACAGTGAGAAACATGTAAGATGTATTGCCCCTGTCTTAAATGTCAAAATAGGAGATTTATTGCAGTCAAACAAGTATGGCTTCATTTGTATAGTAAATGATTTATGCCTTACTATAAAGTATGGTATTGTCATGGAGAGGATGCATCTATGGTTAACTATGCTACAACTAGTGAACATATAGAAGCTGGTTTGGGTGTGGAATCTAATGTTCATGATGGAGTTGAGTTCACGGTTAATGTTGGTAGTGGTTTCGGGGTGGAATCAAGTGTAGAGGTAGAAAATAATGTTGGTACATTTCAGATAGTTAACGATGCATTTGGAGATAATATTCCAGCCTTCGTAGAGGAAGCAAACAGAGACGAGAACCCTAATCTCGAAGCACAAAGATTTTATGATATATTGGATGCAGGGAAGAAGTCATTATATAGTGATTGTGAGAATGAACTAACCCCGCTAGGGACCGCAACGGAGTTGATGAATATCAAGACATATTACAATTTAGCAGAGAGCTGTGTTGATTGATTTGCTACTTTGCCGAAGAAGAGTCTTCCTAAAGATAATATTGCCCCGGCTTCTTACACGGAATTCCATAAATTGGTTCCAGGACTTGGTTTACCATACGAGATGATAGATGTATGCATCGATAATTGTATTATCTATTGGAGAGCGGATTCAGATGCCGTGCGATGTCGTTTTTGTCGTAAACCTCGGTTTCAGGAATGTGGTGGTACATCTCGAGTTCCTTACAAGCGGATGTGGTACTTGCCTCAAGCTGATAGGTTGAAAAGGTTATACCAGTCAGAGTGTACAGCGAGTGAAATGCGATGGCATGCTGAGCATAATTCACATAGGGAGACTACACACCCTTCAGATGCCAAGGCATGGAAATATTTTCAGTCTATTTATCCAGAATTTGCTGCTGAAAGCAGGAATGTTTATCTTGGTTTGTGTTCAGATGGGTTTAGTCCCTTCGGAAAATACGAGAGGCAATATTGTGTTTGGCCAGTGATAGCTACACCGTACAATTTACCACCGTCACTATGTATGAAGTCCGAGTTCTTATTTTTGACAGTCCTTGTACCAGGACAAGATTATCCACGAAGATCACTAGATATATTTTTACAGTCACTAATTTACGAGTTGAATCAGTTATGGGAGAGTGCCGTCAAAGCGTATGACATATCTTCTGATGTGGAATATTAGTAACTTTCCTACTTATGGAATGTTGTCTGGTTGGACGACACATGGTCGGTTGTTATGTCCAAATTGTCAGGATAATATATAAGCTTTTTAACTTAAGTACGGATAGAAGACTTCCTGGTTTGACTATCATAAGCGATTTCTTCCAGCTGATTATCCATACCGGAAAAACACAACACTATTTACAAAAAAACAAGAAAGTAATGTATGGTCCTCCTCCTGAGCCAGATGGTACTTCTATATTAACACAACTAAGAGATTTTGGTGCCGAAAGAACAATGGATTGCGGGGGAAATGGTCATTGCCCCTTTGACGGTGTTGGGGAACATCACAATTGGCACAAAAAGTATATTTTGGGATCTACCGTATTGGAAAACACAAACTACGTCATTGTCTAGACGTTATGCACATTGAGAAAAACGTTCTCGACAATTCCATCAACACAATTCTGAATGTGCAGGGGAAAACAAAAGACAATTTGAAATCTTGTGTTGGTTTGTGTTTGATTCGTTGGCTTGTGTTGGTTTGTGTTTGATTATCTTGTGTTAGTTTTGATTATGAGTCACTATTTTACAAACTATGTATCTTCTTTTGCTAGACAACACCTCGTACTAAAGGACGTTCGTATGGTCTCGGGAATCTTGTTACGCCAGACGGAGTGCGGGTAAGACCGAGAAGCAGCAATTTAACTTCGACAGAACGAGAAGAATTGGTTGAATTGCGATCTAAGCAGCAGAACATGGAGAACAACATGAAAGATCTGCGGGGTGAAAGAAACAAATTCTACGACATGTTTCAGAGTTTCACATCTACAGCGAATCCGTTTTCGCAACCACGTTCAGATGTTTAGATTTATTTGTTATGATACATTATTTATGTATTAGGTTTTTGTTTAAAATATATTATATATTTATAAATTAAGTTATTTAAAATGATTTTAATTGTTTTTGTTTGAAATTAATTTAGATTTTAATATATATATATATATACACACTTAAATCATTTCAATTTGTTTTTTGTAACATTTACGGTCAGATTTTGTAGGAAAATTTGACCGAGTATGACCGAACCAAGATCCTAACCGATTTTGACAGAATGAAGATCCTAACCACTATTGACCGGAAATCCTACTTACCGCTACTGACCGAATTCCTTGCTGACCGCTACTGACCGAGATCCCTTTCTAACCGCTACTGACCAATCTTATATTGACCGTGATTGACAGTATTTTTTTGATCGGGACTAACGATAACCAATACGGTCACACTTTCTTACCAGTTTTGACCGAATTTAATTTTCTGACCATCTCAAACTGACCAGCTCTAACTCGTCAGAATCGGTCACAAAGTTCTGTTTCGTGACCGTTTTTGACGGGAATTGGCGTCAGAATCCGATACTCCTTGAAGTGATAATTTAATTTACATTATATATAATTTATTTTAATTTATATTATTTTTTATAATATTAATTTATTTCATACCTCTTTATTTTATTTTATATAGTTTTATTTAGTTTAACATAATATTTATTTAATTTTATATTATTCAAATTTATTTCATATCTTTTTGATTTTATCTTATATAATTTTTATTTTATATATTTTATTCATTTTTTATAGTTTTTATTTTATTTTATATAATTTTTCTATTTTATATAATTTTTTTATATATAATTTTTTGTTTTTCAAATTTTATAGTTTTTGTATTATTTTATATAATTTTTATTTCATTTTGTATAATTTATATTGTATTTTATATATTTTTATATAATTATTTAATTTTATTTTTATTTTATATAATTTAAAAGAAAATTTTTTGGTCGCTGCGAATCGCTAAATAATCAGCGACCAAAAATTTAAGTAGCTATTCGCTGCGACCGGTCGTTGAACTAGCAATCACAAAACAAACATGTTTTGGTCATGGTCGCCAGCTACCACGAAACAAAACAAGGCCTATATCTAAGCGACAACAAACTGATAACAATAAATATAGAACATGGAAAAAAATCAGATTTTTTTTTTTGGGAGGATGACTAGAATGGGATAATATTTACGTTTAATGACTAGAATGTGACGAAAATACTGTGGACTTATTGTTAATTAAATGATACTAAAATATCCTTAGTTTGTTATTATTTGGCATATTTTTGTGAAATATGCAACATAATTATTTAAGTATGTGTAAGCTGTGTAACATTTTAAAGTCCATATGTTTACTTAATTAATTGGTGGTAATTATGTCTCAGAGTTATCTCCTCAACAATACACAATTTTGCTAAGTATGCTATAGAATCGGTATATGCGGGAGTAAATTTTGAAAATAAGTATGCTACTTAGTTATTTGAATTGAATGAACATAATTGTAGCAAATAGTAATAAAAGTTTTGGCATACATATCTATATGTGTAACATACTTACAAGCACAATAGTTATGTCACATTCTTACAACACTGTAACACACTTATTAGTTGTGTACCATTCTTATGAGTGCCTACATAATTGGCATATTTGTGTTCGTTTAAAGCTACATATATATTTTATTGGATGAAAGTACACAATTAAGTGCTGAAATTTTAATTACTTGGAATAGTCTTTTTTACGGTGACTACATATTATTGTTCACAGCTACGTATATATCTATCCTGACTACATATATGTGATGTACGATTCTCACGTCTCAACACGTTGGCAACCATCTCTGTGTAAGACGTCATTTCGTATCTGAGCCTCGTGTTGCCTACTTAGTGAGTAATAGGTTTGGATGTCAGAGTATTAAAGGCAGAAGTATTAATATCATGTAAGATTTAATGACAAGTCGAGAAGTGGGGTTAAAAACTACCACGCATGTGTTGATTGAAGAAATGTATATCTTCCTCGGTGGCACGGAAGCCAAATAGTTGGCGAAGACCTCCAGAGTGTCGCCTGTCCTGACGCTCCGAAGCTGCTCTGTCACGCTGTTGGTTAACGAACTCCATGTGGAGTCGTTTGGCCTGAAAATAGCCATGTGGGGTTTCGTGAAACACCAAAGCACTCATCCCATGATGACCCTTTGGTTTGTAAGCATGGCGTGGTCTAGCAGGCTCCCACTCTCTGAAGTAGTCGAGCAATTTTGGGTTCCCCATACCTACCCACTACAAATATTACGTAACATGTGTGAGCATTGATATAGTAATTAGTTGTATTACATAAATTATCTGAAAAACTTTACATGTTGTGTTTTGGGATCCTTTCCCAGTGATAGCAGTATTTTTACTATGTTTCAAATAACCTACTGCACTTTCATCATTGTAGAACAGAAAGGTGTCAAACCAATGGATGAACAACTAGCAATAAAGATATTATCCAACTACTCTAATTCAAGCCAAATGATCTGATGATTTCACTATCAACCTAATGGAAAAGTAAGCAAGTAATTAATTGAACTAAACAACAGTAAACCAAACATAATATTAGTCATGCAACACTCAGGAAAATAGAACAAATCAAAAGGAGTAATAGATAAGGCAGATAGTGAAATGCAGAACTAAAGCAAGTTGAGGTAACAAAGAGCAAATGGAAATCAGAATGATAATCAGGTCTCAAGGATGGGAATCATGGATCAGTGAAGCTCCCTAATCTACCAAAGATGCCTAACAAAACTCAAATAGAGGTGATCTCTAGACAGCAAGTTCACAAGTAAATGGATCCATTCTCATGGCAAACATTCTCAACTAGACTACAATCAGACCTAATTCTCATTAGCGAATTATAATCAAGAAGGCATGAAGAAACAACTTACTAAAGCCAATAAACACTCTAGACAACTAATCTCTTAGGCTAGATATGCAAATCTCTGAAATTAGTTGGTTCAAGAATTTCATCAAACATCTTCTGGGTATGGAAATTCCTAGAATCTAATCTCAATTGATCAAAGAGAAATTAGCATTAAGAACACTAAAACAGAAGAGATTCTATGTAAAACTAGGCTTAAGCATCTAGGAGACTAAGGATTCCTCACTAATCTAACCCATCCTCAGGAACCCTAAAAATCTACTCAGAATCCATGAACAAAGGTAAAAGCAGAGAAAATGAAACAAGTAATAAAATCATAAAGCAAGATGAAGATAGAAAAGATAGATTTGGAAACTGAAATTGCATTCAAAACTAAAAAGGAGAAAGATTTGGTCTGAAAATTACAAGGAAGAGAAAAAATGGAAATCAGTTCTAAGATAAAGAGGCACAAAAACGTCCATGCCTTTCTGAATACAAAAGAAGGGTATTTATATCCTCAATAACGAAACCCTAAAGAATCAAAGTCAACAAAAACATAAATTTCACCAGACTTCACTCTGTGACTTCACCTCCGGACCTGAGTTGAACCCGATTTCACCTCCGACTTCACCTCCGGACCCGAGTTGGACCCGACTTCACCTCTGACTTCACCTCCGGACCCGAGTTGGATAAAAAATATGTGATTCAACTGCCAACTCATCAATCCTATCATCATACTCAACTCCAATTGGTTCTTGAAGGCAAAGTTTTCTGACTTCACCATTATAGCTGAGTTGATTTTCTGACTTCACCAATATAGCCAAGTTGATTTTCTGACTTCATCAATATAGCCAAGTTGATTTTTTGACTTCACTAAAATGGCCGAGTTGACTTCGTGACTTCGTCAAAATGGCCAAGTTGACTTCATGGCTTTAAACCATCTTCTTGACTCGGCCTCCCACTTTTGCATTTAGGCCGAGTCAAGTACGAAATCTTGCATAATACTCCTGATAAAAACACAAAAATGCACAATGTATGCAATGCAAGTGCAAACAATGCAAATAAACCAAAAAGTACTTTAAAAATGATGATTATGCTATGAATGTGGATGTAAAATTAACTATATTGGAGCTATTAAATATGCTAAAATGTACACACATCACCCAGCAATGTATTTTGGATGATTACAATGGGAGGCCATATGATAGGGTGATCAAGTTGGTCCTCATAATCAAGAGGAAGCCAGAAAAGTTCTTCCATTACACCCTTATGCAATCCTTTCCACTGCTTAAAAACCTGTCATTCCGCTTCCTCGTTTGCGATGGCTTTCATCTCGCTGGTTAATGTTTCTGTGAGTTGTGAATGGAGGCTTGGGCGTATAGTTTTCTTCGCCTTTGCATGAGCAAGAAGGGAATCCAGATTATAACTGGATCCGGAACCACATTTACCATGACAGGCTGGGCATTTCCATTGCCTCTTGTTTGCCTCTCGATACGTCAATTTGTTGATATCTTGCAAGAACTTATGGACCATATTCTTTGCAGTATCCAGACTATCGTCACTACTCCCATATGAGTCATAAGCATCAACTGATTCATCAGAATAATATACTACATGTTCTTTTCCTTTCGAACTCATTTTTGGTAGAAGTTACCGAATTGTTTTTTTTTTTGGTATTGAATTGTAATGAGTGGGAATGTTGGTAGAAATGTTATATATTTAATGGGTTGGCTGATAACTGAAGGGATAATTCATTAAATAACTTCCTTTTTGACGCTTCAAAATCCTTCCATCTATTCAATGTATGTGCCCCATCGGGAACCGATGCTTGGGAACATAATACGGCACGCGACTGTAAATGATAACCGCTTTGAAACTTGCTGTTTACAACACAATAAATACTGACGGTGAAAATCAAAAAATTAGTATGTACAGACTCAATAATAAAAATGTAGCATTTTCAGTAATTATCTATTAATGTTACTGAGAGAGTGATAAAAATGTAACATTTTCCATAATTATCTACTATATTTACTGACAGAGTGATAAAAATGCAGCAGAGATTTTGATGCTTTGATACCGTTGCATATATTCAAAGTATATACCGAGATCGGGAACCAATTTTTGGAGCATATATAATGCGCCACGCGTCTTGTAAATGATAACCTCTTTGAAACTCGGTGTTGACGTTGCAATAAAATATGGGGTAGTAAAAATTAAAATTATTAGTATGTAATCCGGGTGATTATTAATGCGGCATTTCTTCGACGTTTATTTATTTTTGTTAGTAAGCAAACTGAAAATTGTAGTTGTGTATATTAAAACCATGTAGAGACAAATATGAATACACGTATATAAGAATGCTACATTATAATAATTAAATATATATGTACCGAAGCGGATCAGCGCCTTCACACCTTGAGAAATAGTGAATCGGAAACACTTTGATACCACAATTCCTTGACTCAATTTCCACGGTATTATGTATTTGCCGGACATCCCAGACGGTATTGTTAGAGATATTGTGCGTCATGTTGGTCGTGGCGGATTTCGTGAGTAGGGCTTTTTATTGGTGCGGGCCCATATCTCAGCGGCATTGCATTGTCCGAGGAGTTGTTGGTGGAGGTCGAAATAGAGTACATTTTTAGTGCGGCTCTGGGTAATGACGAATCACCATATAAGCCTTTTTTGCGCCGTTGCTTAGACATGAGTAATCCGACGGCTATGTACGTATGGGGGTTACATTTGTGTGCATTAAGACATCCGTCCGGAGAGGCCATGGATTATCTAATCCGGTCGGCAACTCACGGTGTTTTTTATGCACGATTTCCGTGTGCTGCATTCCTGTGTCTTGGTGGACAACTGGATGCTGGAAATTACGCCTATAGCTCCTTGCTAGATATTATTGGAAGCATGGAAGAATCACTCGAGATTGGAAACTATGTATGTGCTCAAATCAGCGCAATAGGAACTCTGGGACTCTATACGTATTCATTCAGCGCGTTCCTTGGTTATTTTCCTTCTTGTTTGATGGTGTACGCCACATATATCGATGTCTGTCTTCGCTGCATATCTCTACACTTCGCGTTAATGATCCTCCCGCTTTGCTAAATGATGAATGGTTGTATTTCATATTTTCGCCTGAGATGGCATCTAGTAGGTAGGTACGCACTATAATGTATGTATGATTTATGTACTTATATGTACATATATGTATGTATAGGTACTTATGTGTTTGTAAAGGTTTTGTTTGTAACGCGTATTATATGTACATAGTAATTTTATCATCATATAAATGCTAAATAATAATCGAGCGCTTATTTATTTTTGCCTGGGATGGCATCTAGTACGTAGGTACGTACTATAATGTATGTACTTGTATGAGAAATATGTAGTTAATGTAATTTATGTACTGATATGTACATATATGTATGTATATGTACTTATATCTTTATAAAGTTTTTTGTTCGTAACACGTATTATACGTACATGGTAATTCCATCGTCATAGGAATGCTAAAGAATAATCGAGCGCGAATTTATAACACCGACGATGGCCGTTGATAGCGAACAGTCGTATATAAGATGTGTATTCATTGTCTTTGACATCTTAACGTTTTCACTCTGAAACTCAAACTCCCGTTGCCTTCCATGCATACCTCCACCTTACATTCCACCAGATATAATGAACGACCTCGTCATGCGTGTTGGTCGTGAGGGTTTTCAACATTTGGGTCCTTTCATCAAACGCGGATGGATTTATAAGTTAATATATATAGTTATCTTAAATTGTTACATAACTCTTGTAACATGGATACAAAGTAATCTGGTTAATATCTACATAGTTATTGTAAGTTTCTACACAATTATCATAACATGGCTACATAATTGTTTCTTTAATCTAAACTATGTTTGGGATGAAATCCTCAATATCAAGTCTCTTGGCTAATTTGTCTTATTTTTTTGTTTATATAATATTTGATTTTGATGATATGTAATATTTATTTACTATTAAAAACTTTGATTGATATTAATTCACCTACTTGATCTTAAACTACTTAAATGCCATAATATATGTGGATTGGATTGATTAAAATAAAACTAATTGAATTGTATCTTATGTAATTATGTATTGATATGTACATATATGTATGTAGTGATATGTACTTATATATGTGTACAAAGTTTTTGTGTGTAACGTGTATGATACGTACATAGTAATTTCATCATCATAGTAATGTTAAAGAATAATCGAGCGCTTATTTATTTTCGTCTATGATTGGATCTACTACGTAGTTACGTACTTTAAAGTATGTACATGCATATGTCATATATATAGCTTAGTAATTTATGTACTTATATGTACATATATGTATGTATATGTACTGATGTGTTAAAAAAGTTTTTGTATGTAACACGTATTATACGTACATAGTAATTAAATCATCATAGTAATGCTAAATAATAATCGAGCCCTTATTTATGCGAAGTGCATTCATTGTCTTTGTAACCCTTACTATTTCACTCCGAAACTCAAATTCCTGTTGTCTTCCACTCATGCCTCCGAAACTCAAATTCCTGTTGTCTTCCACTTATCTAACCATTTTAATTGTCTTTAAGCCTTCAAATGTATATTCATATAATAAGTACGCATTACTTCCATAAGGCTGATATATTACAGGATTACAGAATATTTAACATAATAATGTTACATTTGTGGAATTTTTTTTTTTTATGACCTTACGTCCTACGATCCAAAGACATCATTCCGACATATAATACAAACGCGTTTGAAACACAAAAACAAATTACGTAAGCAACCAAACACACTAGTTATCATTTGTAATTCACTTCTTGCACTGCTCCTTTAGCCCACCCACCAAGTCATTAAGTTTCGTTATCTGCTTTGCTTGCTCGTCAACCGCATCGCGGAGCATGTGAACCTCATCTTCAATACCAGAACACCATTCCTTCACGATGAAGTCCATCATTCTATATACAATGACAACATCCGTTTCGACCAGAATCTTAGTTTATTTTTGATACAATATAAAACTAGTTTGATACGGTATATACATAGAAAACTAGTTCTCACCTTGAAGATAACGCATTTCCCAAACTTTGTGCCTCTTAATTGTTCTGCAGTGGTCTCCTCAATAATCCGCTCACCACATGGAGATTTGAGAGGAACACCATAATCGCTATCAGCTACGAATTGTAGACGGTCGACGTATTCCTTGAGCTCCTGAATCCTAGCCTCATGATGTTCCTCGTCGTCTGAGTCAGATTCCGTCCTGGACACCATGATTACCTTAACAAAACACGTAACTACTTTAGGAAAAGTCACAACATTTTGGAAAAATCAGAACTTTAAACAAACACAATCAAAGTCTGCAGATATGTTTACCTTCACTCAAGAATAGGGGGAATACGACTTAGAAAATACAGAGCAGCGGAAAAAATGGAGGTTTGTGTCAAGAGAGAATGATATTTAATACTTTGTGTCTAACATATATATAACAAGCGGCAGAAAACCATACTTCTCTGAGAGCCATACATTCTTATTTCCAATACATATCTATATAAACCAAGATATATAGAAATCGCGCTAACCTAAATAACTAATGATAATCCACCCCTATGTATGCAACATATTTGTATATCCAACTATACATAGAAATCGGCATGCTGCGTACATGCTTACATATTTGTATATCCAACTAAACATAGAAACCGGCGTGCTGCATACATGCTTACATATTTGTATAACCAATGTACATACTCATTTCCACTACATAATTGTTTCCTAATCTGTACATCGAAATATGGAAACTCTAATTTCTGACACACCTTGTTGTTTATATATATATATATATATATATATGTGTGTGTGTGTGGTCCTTTATACATTGTGTACCCACAACCCAAAACTACTAGAACTACACTTCCCCATCCATTTATATCATAACTCCCAATACTGGGTTTGATATTTTCTTACTCTGATCATGTCGAAACAATTCATACTGGTAGATTTAATATTAGATATCATATGTTGTGTCGGTTGTAGAGGTTTTCAGGACTTAGGACCTTTTATTGCTTCAGACCATACTCTATGCGACATTGCCATCTCCGATGATGTGTTAGATGAAGTGGACGTGCAGGAGTTTATCCTGCATTCTTACGCCTACGTGGAGAACGTGCTAATGGTGTCCAGGTGTTCAATTTCTTCCTCAAAGATGTACCAACACTTGAAGAAGCATTCAACATTGGGAATCGAGTTTTAGGCCGCATCGTTGAAATGGAGAATCGGCGTCGACCTTCATTCATCGTATATTTTAAAGGTTAGATCCCTTAGACAACCTGTCTTGGGAGGCATAGAGGTGATATAATTCCTGTATGCAAGATTTGCTTTGGGGCTCACTTTGTAATAACTATAGTCAACGTCTGTTAGTGTGTATGTAATGTGGCCTTAACTACATAATGAAGATTGTCACTCTGTAATGTCTTTGTAATGCAGACCATATATGCTTCTGTAATGTCTTTGTACTACTCATAACTCTGTAATGTCTTTGTAGTACTCATAACTGCGTGTCATAATACGGTTCAAAAATATGTAAAGATTACGTTAAACATATATACATATATACTTCTAAAGCTCGTAAATTTGTCATGCGTATGAAATGGAATGTAACAAATCTAAAGGTCCACACACAGAAAACCAATTGTTTGGGAAAACTGCAATGTATATGAAATAAATTAGTGATGCACACTGCAATGTGACAATGTCCTCCTTATCGTGAGTGTAATTTCTAACACGCAGTAGAACCCCTGCATGTCTTTCTGTTATGTCCAGTATTGCCACATATTCCACAATTGTTGACCTTCCTAGGACGTTTTGCTTCCTGTGCAACTTCCAATGCTAATCTAATTCGTGATTTCTTGGGTCTGCCTGGCTGCTGCCGTATCACAGAAGGTAGACACACCTCAGTTGCAATACTTTCTGCTATCGGCTTAGTGAAATTTCTTGGCATGATAGTTGTTGAGTATGCCTTATATAGATATATTCTATGATAGTATCGCGAACACATTGATATCATTGGGATTATACGAGCATCGGCTGCTGCAATTGCATGGACACACGACAACTTCTCTAGATCAAATCGGTGGCATGAAAATGTTTTGTTTCTCAGATTCACAACATGTGTAGACAACCCGGATTTAACTTGTACTTGGTATGCGTCTATGTCTTCAATAGACATTAACTTCGATTGCTGAACGCGCGTCTATACAAACCACATGATTCATGTTATCGACAACCCGTAAGAAAGCAAAATACAATAACATTTAAAGCCTTGCTAGCTTACCCCGAGTAATTTCTCGACATTGCGAGTCAAAGAAGTTTGCATCTTCCAGGCTGCAGTTCTCCGTTGAAAAAACCATCGTGTCATCATGTATTTGATAACCTCAAGCAGTGGTACAATAAGCAATCCCCTAGACTATGAAAGAACTAAATTTAGAGACTCAGCTATGTTGCTAGTAGCAAGGTTGTATATATCCCCAGCAAAATGCGCACGAGCCCACAATTTAACATCTGTGATTTTCAAGTACTTTTGTAGTGCTGGATTTAACTTCCTAATTTCTTTGGATGCGCTCTGAAAATCGACAAGCCTGAAGGCATTTGCGGCCTTTTTGACAAGCCAAAAATCTTTTTTCCCCTTAAAACGAACTAGTTTATTCTTGTACAAATGATATGTGCAAATTTCCCAATTTTCTCTTGGATACATCGCTTTATTGGCTTTACCGATTGACAAGTGGCGATCGAAAATTTTTGCTAAGTTTTCATTGTCTGCTATGATACAATTCAGTTGGGTCAAGGACCAATCCCACGATTCATCATTTTCGGTATCGACAATGGCAAACGCAATCAGAAATATCTAGAAATTCCTATCTTGGCAAGTGGCCGTCACAAGGGTACCCCTGTATTTTCCATGCAGAAATGTCCTGTCCACAACAATGACTACGCATGTACAAAAATCTGCAGATGCTAATACTAAAAGCTATAAATATGGTACTTGAAATAATCCCACTCATCAACTTTAATACATGCATAAGTCCCGAGATTAGCCACCCTAATCATGTGGACGTATGCCAGCAAATTCTCGAACCCTTCCTCATGTGAACCAGACACCAAATCTCTCGCACACCTCAGCTTCTGGTGTGCCTTCCAGTAATCCATCTATAGTATAATCAGACACATACTCTTTATGGACAACAATATGATGCGGGGAAGATGCATTGCAGATTAAAATGTGATGTACGTCAATATTTACATGTATGTATGTACGATCCCTAGTTACAATGTTTCACACATGTACAGATACTTACCAAACATGACTCAAATCCTACTGCTTAAATATTATGTAGCAAATGTGAATCCTACTGCTAAACTATTACATATCCAATGTGATGAATTTTATAATTACCAATAATTATTATGTAATTTACGACCCATGCCTGTAATTCCTAAGAACTAGCCTTGATTTAGTATCATTTTGTTATAGCTTCGGCAACATACCTTGGTAGAACCGTTGGTCCAACTCCACCAACGAAATCCTTGTATAGCATCGCTAAAAATGCGGGAGTTGCATGCCTGGCTCGCGAAGCGCGTTTTGTTACCAAACATGTATGCACACTATTATATTTGCGGATATGAAACATTGGAAAATCTCCCAATGGGGTCGCCCAAACACTCCACGTACACCCCTCTACCCAGCACTTCGCATAAAACCGCTCTGGGGATGAGCTTATAATACTAAATTCAAATTTTTGCAAAGCAGATTTCCAAAGCAGATTTCGATGGATAACATTGCCCAATAGCTATATCGAGGCCCGCACTTACCATATTATCCAAACCATCATTGTTACAAATCCATGTACCATTTTTGTAAATTAGAACACTTCGTTTCTTTAACGGGAGTTTTGACCTAACTTCCCCATCTTCTGTATCTTCATCACTTCCCGGCGAGCCATATCCTAATTTCGCTTTCATCGCATGAGTCTGTGCCATCAGAGTCTACACAGTAGTCGAATCTTGAGTTCTCTTCTTCAGTATCAAACCCGACCGGATCCTCCTTCCGATCTGCAGAAAAGATTGGAGTATTGGAGGATTTGGCGTACAAATCTACACCCTTTACTTCTATGCAAAGACGAAAAGAATTTCATTTTGACTGAGATAAGAACGATATAAACTGCCGACCATTTGAAACATATACTGGTGGTGTATCAAGTGGCAATCTTGACATGACATTCTTCGGGGGCATGTAACTTAGTTCCACATCGACTAGATTTTTTCCCAAATCGAACTCTTCATACACAATTCGCTTGAAATCAGCAAACCTAGTAATTATCAACCCAGAACAACCATCTTGTGCTGTTGAATTCCCATTTTCCAGGTACAAGAAAGATCTGCTCCATGCTCAAGGAAGGAACTCCGCGGAAACAGACGAGTCAGAAATGGTTGATGGCGGAGAAGTTTATGGGGATATAAATGTGATGGTTTTACTGATTTCGAGGTGCATACCACAACTCATAACCTAAGCACCCACCTACCCTTGGATATGTACATACATCACATAACACTGTACATTAATACGCGAATTAATATCTATATAAATATGGGAATTACTAAATATTTGTCAGCGGCAGATACTATGTAACCATCGTCGCAAACTATTTACACATATCCTTCTTAGTAAATATGTGTCATTGGTCACCCTGACCTCTCTACATAAATATGCATATGTGTATTTCTTTAAGGTCAATGATTTTGACTAACTACGTAACCATTGACGCAGACTATTTACGTTTATCCTTTCCGCATAAGTATGTGTCGTACGTATTTATGTACCGACGTTAACTATGTCACCATTCTTGTAGACTATTTACGCATATCCTTCCTAATAATTATGTGTTGTAACGATATACATAAATATGCTACTACTATATATGTGTCCCTTACAGTCAACTGAACTGACTATGTAACCATTGTTGCTGCTATTTACGCACATCATAATAAAAATGTACATAAATTAGTTACAACCAAAAAACATAAGTTTATAATGTGCGTAATTAAAAGTGGAAACTAACATACTAATTGGAATCACGATGCTCTGGGACTGACGATGCCTTCCGATTCTTCCACTCAAATATATCAAGGGTCAGTTTCTCCCGTATAACAGGCATGTTTGCATCGCATATGCCTTCAAACACATTGTCTCCCATGGCAAGACGGTGAATGAATTGAAGGGAATACACACCGCAGTCGCCCTATCTTAGGTTCTGAGGAACATCCGTTACTCAGACCACTTTCATCTCACCCTGCCCACAACTCTGCACCCGATCGATAGCACCAACATAACCATCCAACATTTAGATTACCATTACCCTAATATGGTCCACAGCGGCCTTGATTTTAGTCTCTGATGCATGATTGAGGTCACAGTCATATACAAAAATCGCGTCCCAGACCAAGTCAATATGGCATGCAACGCAGTGATTTTCTTGTGATGTTACGGACGTTCACGATTGTGTATAAGTGTTGAATGTTGTACCACCATCTCTTGTTTGTAGCACATTTCGTAGGGTAAGTTCCATTGAAATAGTTCATATAAGTTTGACTAAATACATAGTCATTTCCTTTATTCATACAATCAACAGCATCAACACGCATCGAATACGTTAAAATATGGAACATGAATTCATGCCCAGGAAGATAAGGCGACCCGGGTTGGACAGATCAATGCCTCATGATGTCTATTGCAGCTTCCAGATACTGTGAAATTTACAAATACAAACCACTATTACACAGACTTCGATACACCTATGCAACAGTTGGGCTAATCACTTACAATATCATGGAGCCAGCCAGCCTCTCCAACTTTCCTTGTAGTTCTTGGCCTGATGAGTTCATTGTAAAACTTCATTTCCTCAGTTGGCATCCAGCCAAATCAAATTCAATAAACTAACATCACAAATTCCAAATACCCCTGGCAATTACAATATTTTACGGGAAACAGAAACTCACGTTCTCACTACCTTTTTTAATTCAGCAAATCTTTTTTAAGCTCAGTACTTCTGGCACCGACGTTAGCGACTTGGTCCATGACTCGCTTCACAGTAGAACTACCAATGAATGGATCGATTTGAGACCGTGCCAATTGGAGTACACGCTTAGCTGGTAAAGAGACATCAGTATTCTCAATAAGCGTTTCAACTGCTTTCATGGTGCCAACCAATACTTCCTTAGTATGTGGTACACTAGGTTCGGCAACTTCTAATTATGGATGATAAATATTGTCAGCTACACTGGTGCCCTTTTTAGATGTCTCTACCATTTCATCATCCATTTTCTCCTTCATTTTTCCCTCCGTTTCTTCTTCTACTTCCTTTGCTGCATCACCAACCTGCTTTGTACCTTGTGGGAGCACCTTATCCTTATTGCCGGTTTAACCCACCTGGCAAACCTCCTCAACCAGCGTGCCTGATTCAACATGCATAAATCTGGCAGCATCAACATCATCCGTTTCGTTAATGCCAACTGAAGGTCTAACCTTCTGTTTCTTCCCGGCTCTCCTTGAGAAGGTCTGACTCAAATCCCGCTTCCTTACAGTCTTCAACTGTAAATCATCTTCGCCTTTACAGCCGTCCATCAACCAGGACTACAACAACCACAAGTGTACAATTAAAACATACACAAAAAAAATTACATAAGTTGGTATGTACATATATAGTTATTCTATTAACCGGTTCATCATCGATGTTACATTCCAGCTCGGTGTGAAAGGCACAACTTTCATCTTTGTTGTTTGAATGCACTTTTTCATAAGCAGTCGGGTTTGTGTAAAGGTCACATGGGTCGAGAAGCTCTCTTCCCACTAATAGCTCTTTAATATTTCGTTCAATCTTTGCCAATCAATCCTCCAAGTTTGAAGAAGAACTTGGCCTCTTAGATTTCTCATCCTGCATTCACCCTCGAAACCCCTCAATGCTTTTCTCCACACTTTCCAACCTTCCCTCAATCCTTCCAAACTTATCCTTAATCTTCTGGTCAATCAGTTCCAACAGATCGACTGCTTCATTTTGTCTCGCACTTTGGAACACCTCCAAATTAACAAACCTTCTTTCAATGCCTGATGTTAGCTCGTTGAAACTTATTTCTAACACTTCCACACTCTCCCATAGACTCGTCCACTGCTGCTCTCCACTGGATGAGGAAGCCTTTCCATCACTCATCTTCTGCTTCCCGTTTCTCCGCTTTTCCCGCCTTTTGCGGGATCATCCCAAGTAGACTTATCAAGATGTCCGGTTATCGAATCGTCCAACAACCTATCTAACCTTTCATCAACTGCCCTCACTGGCCAAACTAGGTACTTATTATCTACCGGCACCGGACGCATGTGGATCACTTGAACCTCCTGCATGTAAAAGGACTTATTTATCAATATTCAATTTAACAAGTTTCAAAATGACTTAACAAACATAAGAATGTTGCAAAAAGTATACCTCGGGAATTTTTTCACCTCTTCTTCAACATTGAACTCTTTGCACCGACCTCCAAGCCATCTGAGCATGGGGGTCTTCCTGACTATCCCGTGCATTCCCAATCACTTCACTTAACCATGAGACATGCTCATATATCCATACCAACAGTAGAAAAGGGAAGCCATGAAGCGTGACTTTAGCAGAAGCAGCTGACTTGATAGAGTTGAGTATACAAGAAAAGGTTACACGACCCCATAATATGAATCAAACGAATCCTAATCCAATATTCTCTTTGTTGAATTCAAATCCATTCTAGATAGTTTATTGAGACCTTCAATGGCTTTCTGTATAATACCTAACTGACCAAGCATCTTCCTGGTTTCAAAATCCCACCCTTCCCCTCTACTTCTATCAATAGCATCCATGATCTCCGTGAAAGTAGGCCCTTCATCCACAAGAAAACCAAATCAAACCTATAATGGTCTGTGGTCGGCAGCAATGTCACCATCAGCAGGAAGTAGGTTGCTGTTAAGACCCGTTGTAGCTTCAAACTCAATTAACGAGAACCTAATTGGGTTGCCTTGGAAAAAGCACCACATCTCATCCATGTTTCCTACAACCAACTGATGAGACAGAAAGTATTCAACTAGCTTCCCGCTCTATATGAAATTTGCATCAACCAGCTAGCAATTACACCCAATGGAGACCCACGCAGGTAGTCCCACACATTTTGCCCAGTATTCTTAATAGTGAGAACTTTGGCCAAAGTGCAGTTAACATTTAAAGCAGCACCTCTGCTTGATTCTCTATATGGTAGAATTGGAGGATATTTTATATCCGTCATATTGAAACTGTTACATACAGAAAACATAATAAATTCCAACATAAGTAGGCAATACATTAGCATTCAGAACAACAAAGACATAACTACTACATATATATGTACCCATTACTCTGAATATATATAAATATATATAGCCTATGTACCACTGTAATATAAATATATATTGCCTATGTACACACTATAATGTAAATATGTTCAAAAGTATATATTGCCTATGTACACACTATACAGTAAATATGTACAAACATATATTGCCTATGTACACACTATTATGTAAATATGTACAAAAACCTTGGTACACCCTAATATAACTATGTACGGTTTAAATAAATATGAAGTAACTATATCAAGAAAATGGACAAATATGTATGTACATTATGATGTTTGGCGATAAGCTATGAACGAAGAGTCTCTTTTCAGTAAAATTTGCAAAGCACAAAAATTCTCTAACATTAGATATTTCGACTTCATATTCACGTTAATGTCTATGGTTCGACTTTCACAAATTAGGAGTTACGGTCACGTTGTCTGAACCTACTATTTCAAGCCCTTTAAGTTCGACTAAGATATTAGGGTTCATACATTTATACCGGAAAAGCATGAAAACAGATAATCTTACCTCTTTCAAAACCGAGAACGGTGAAGAGAAACGAGGATCAACGGCGGCTTTGCGACTTCGTGAGAAGAGCAAGAAAATCGATGAGAAAAAATTTAGAGCGATGAAGAATATGAATAGTTTCGTTGTTTACACAAATGATAAAAGTATAGAATGAGGGAAAGTAAATAGATGAATAAGGAAAATGTACAGTTGCGTTTATTTTTTAGGTCAGTGGCGCTGACTGGTAATTAAATCAAACTCAAAAGAAATAATTGTATTTTTATACACAAAATCTTGGTCTATTCTAGTAAATCTCATTGTAGTCAATAATAGCAAATTGTGTGGTCTATTCTAATATATTATTTTTTTTTTTTTTTGGTACCGAGGATAAGAAATGAAAATATAAAGAGATATATTTTCTGTGTGGTCTATTCTAATATATTATTATTTCTTTTTTTTTGGTACCGAGGATAAGAAATGAAAATATAAAGAGATATATTTTCATTGTGTGATGCAGAGATATACACGTTACTTGAAGGACCCGCTGTAATATGAAGAGTAAATGCTGCAACATTCATGTGAATTACAAACGACGAAGTACAATACTTTGTTATCATTACAAGTCGAAAGTAACGTTACTTTTAATTATTCAGTATAACCTCAAACAAAAATTAAAATAAACTTTAAGAAAAAAAGAAAACAAAACAAAATTAGTAAGATAGTTGTTAGCTATTCGAATAATTTCCTTACATAAAATTCTGGTTGTACAAATTGGCAAATTTCCTTTAACAAAAGCTATTAAATATCTAATTTTATAATTTTTCTATCAAATGTTGATATAAAGTGGTTTAATATAAAAAACTATCTTAGAGGGTGTTATTGGTTTAGTATTTAGATAGAGTTATAGAGATTTTAAAGTTATTAAGATTTTAGTGTTATTGAATTAAGATTTTTCAAAACTTTATTAAAGTTTGGTGTTATTAGTTTATATATTTGTAAAAAGTCTACTAAAATCTTTAGAAGTTTAGAATTATTGGATTCATGATTTCATAAAGTCTATAAAAGTTTTGTGTTATTAGTTTGTCATTAAAGAGTCTTCTATAGTTATTAAATTAAAGAATTGTTTTATCTATTTGTTGATTTCATACTTATTCTTTTACAAAATACAATCTTCAAAAGTATTGCATTTTCATGAGAGATTCTTAAAGTCATTCAGTATGACTAAAAATATATATATAATTTCTTAAACACAAAAAAATTAAGACTAATTAATCTAGAAAAAATATTAATAATAAGAATACAATAATTAATATAATAATTAGCAATAAAATTTGACATATCTTCAAGTTTGAAAAAATTGTGATACAATTTATGATTTTTTTAAAATACAATTTATATAACTTATATAAAAAAAACTATAAAATATATTTAATATTTTAAATATATATTGTATATGAAAATTGATAGATATAAGCATTTATAAGAATATTCAATATTCTGTAGAAAATTTTAAAAGTCTTTAAGCAAAACTCATTAAAAGTCAGTAAAATTTTTTAAAAATATAGAATATTTTTAAAATTTTCATTACTTTCAAGTCACTAAACTTCTCTAAAATATAAATCCAATAACACCTCTTACCAATGTGATTTTCGTGACATAGATTTTGGGATTTAGGGGAGAAAGATAATTTTAATCATCTGCAAAATTAATAATTATCATAAATTTGAAAACGATTTTCTAAAGAAAAAAAGGAAAAAAATAAAGAGAACTTCAAAGTCAAGCGTCACGTCAAAGTGTTATGTGCATTTTCACGTGACTCAAATCATCACTACATAAGTCATGCAAAGGCACCCAATTCCAACGTAGCCACGAGTTTGGAATAAAATTTTAAAAAGGTTTACGGTGATTTACTAATATAATTTAATATAATGTGTAAAAATAGATTAATTATTAATATAGTGTATGTTATTTGATAATAATTAGAATAGTTTTTAAAAAACTTTTAATATAATTTTATTCTTTTTTATTTTGGAAAAAAAAGTATTTACGAAAATATCATTAATAAAAACTGAGCATATTTCGGGTTACAAAGTCTACCAAACTAAACGACCTCAAATATGGTAGACTTTAAATGATATAGTATACTTAGGTAATGGACAAAAACCCTTCATGGTAGACTTAAAAGTATCAATTTATGAAAAAAAGTTATAATTCTAGTAGACTATGAAATGAAGTGTGGTAGACTTAGGTATATGTAAAAAAACCCTTCATGGTAAATTTAAAAGTATCAAGTTGCAGAAGAAATTTCTAAGCATAGTAGACCATTATGTAATGTGTGGTAGATTTTGAAGACCTTAAAGGTAGACTTATGTAATGATAACAAACCCTTCATAGTAGACTTAAAAGTATAGATTTGAAGAAGAAATTTCTAAGCATGGTAGACTTTCAGTTGAAGTGTAGTAGACTTTGAAGATCTTCATGGCAGACTTAGGTAAAGGTAACAAACCTTTCATGGTAGACTTAAAAGTATCAATTTAAAGAAGAAATTTCTAAGCATACTAGACTATCAGTTAATGTATGGTAGAGTTTGAAAACCTTCATGGTAGACTTATGTAATAGTAACAAACCCTTCATAGTATACTTAAAAGTATCGATTTGAGGAAGAAATTTCTAAGCATAATAGACTTTCAGTTGAAGTGTGGTAAAATTTGAAGACTTTCATGGTAGACTTAGATATAGGGAACAAACCTAATATGGTAGACTTAAAAGTATCGATGTGAATGAGCAATACCTAAGCATAGTAGACTTTTTGCTACAGTGTGGTAGAATTTGAAGACCTTCATTGTAGACTTAGGTATAAGTAACAAACCCAGCATGGTAGATATAAAAGTATATATTTGATGAAATTTCTAAGCATAGTAGACTACCAGTTTAAGTGTGGTAGACGTTGAAGACATTCATGATAGACTTAGGGAAAGTTAACAAACCCAGCATAGTAGACATGGAAGTATCGATTTGAGGATAAATTCCTAAGCTTGATAGACTATCAGTTGAAGTGAGGTAGACGTTAAAGACTTTCATGGTAGACTTAGGGAAAATTAACAAACCCATCATGGTGAACATTATCGATTTGATGAAATTTCTAAGCATAGTAGACTACCAGTTTAAGTGTGGTAGACGTTAGAGACCTTCATGATAAACTTAGGTAAAGGTAATAAACCCTTCATGGTAGACTTAAAAGTATCGATTTGAGGAAGAAATTTCTAAGCATAGTAGACTATCAGTTAATGTATGGTAGAGTTTGAAGACCTTCATGGTAAACTTAGGTAATGGTAACAAACTCTTCATGCTAGACTTAAAAGTATCGATTTGAGGAAGAAATTTCTAAGCATAGTAGACTGTCAGCTAATGTATGGTAGACTTTGAAGACCTTCATGGCAGAGGTAGGTAATGGTAACAAACCCTTCATAGTAGACTGAAAAATATCGAGCTGAGGAAGAAATTTCTAAGCATAGTAAAGTATGAGTTGAAGTGTGGTAGAGATTGAAGACCTTCATGGTAGATTTTATATGGAAGTTAATAGAAACATTGTTAGCTTTGAATCGAATGTTAGGGTAGTTTGGTAGAGTTTGATTCGAATATTAGGAATATTTAGTAGACTTTGAGTCAGACATTATGATAGTTTGGTAAACTCTAGATGTTTTAGAATCTAGTATATTTTAACATGCATAACAGAAGTATGCTATGATCTTGGTTACACACGTTATGGATTAAGTTACATGCTAAAGATAAAATCATATGCTAAAGATAAAGCTTAAATGTTATTATTTATACTTTTCATGGTTCTTTGCCACCTCAAATACAAGTAACCAGAGTGTGTTTGGCCTAATCTCTCAGAATATATAGGTGTTAATCAAATATGTGTTGAAACTGAAATTGTGGTATTAATGCAAGCATACAATTATACAAACCATGATTTGGTTCTGAAATCAAAATATACAACTAAAAAAAAAAACAGCAATGTTTTAACTTTTCTCTCATATTCATGATGACATTTTTAAACCTTAGAGGTCAAACGTATAAGAACAAAGAAATTAGTAACCAGCGTAGACGGCGACATTCACTATGTAGCAATCTTCGTTTTTATCATCCATTTCTTCAACTAGAAAACCGCTTGATCAGATTAGTCCTCCATCTACAACCTCTACGTTAACAATCCTCCCACGTTAACACTCTCTGAAGTCTACCAAACTAGTGTGCCAGACTTAAACAACGTCCACCAACCTAATTCATAGTCTACCACACTAACATTAAACCAAAGTTTACTGCAACTAGACCTATTCTAAAAAAAGTCTACCAAATTGTACTACCACACTTAAACAACGACTATGAAGCTAATCCAAAGTCTACCACACTGAGTTAGTTCAACGTAAATAAAAGTCTATTACACAAATAATCCGAGTTCCAAATCAATTCCAAATCTACCACACTTAAGCATATTATAAATGCACAAAACAATTCACCAATCACAAGACAATTATCTTTTTGTCGAACCAAACCCCAGATCCGAGTTGCAAGCTCTATGAAACAAGTCTGAAATCTGAGTTTTTGAAATTTTCTTGATTGAAATCCACAAAAAGTTTAACTAAAACTTTAGAAAAAATGTGAAGAAAAGAGAGAGAGAGAGAGACTTACGGCATGGAGAGAGACGTAGTGGAGAGAGAGACGAGTTGGAGAGAGACAATGTGAACCTCAGAAATTGAAGAAGAGAAGAGGTGAACATGAAGAAATTGAAGAAGAGAGGTTGAGGCGAAGAGGAAAAGATGTTCAGCAGAGAAGAGGAGAGATGAGAAGATGAAACGGCAATGTTAGTTTTTTTAGTTTTTTTTTAGTGGCATAAACATAATATAATAAAAACCCTAAGGATTTTATGACTCTTTCCTTTTCTCCCCAATCTCAAAATTACGCACCATATTAGTAATTACTATATTTTTACACACCATATGAAAATGGAAAATTTTTTCATACTCCAAATTGGACCTCGACGGCATTGGTGCCTCGTAAAAGGTAATGACCGCGGTAAAGGAACCTAATAAGATCTAATACTACATCGATTCCGATGATGATTATGCTGGTGTTAGCTAAGATTTATGAAGCTCAATACCTATTCGTGACCGGAAAACTTGCCGGAAAATGCATGCCGGTGTCTTCAAAATTTCGACACGTAGACACGTGTAGTCCATGGACTCTAGAACAAACCTAATGTTTATCTTGTATTTGGGTTTTTTTTGTTGTATTTGGGCTTTTGTTATATCATTTGTGTCAAAATTGTAACCCATTAAGCATAAACTTGATAAAGTTTTTTCATATGGCAGAAAAAAAAATTAAATATAAACATTTAAAAAAAAAAAACAAAAAGGTAACGTGACCATAGTCATGAGAAATGAGTTACAAAGACAATCAAATCTCACAAATGTATAAAACTATAAATCATAAATACCAAGAAAAGGCATGAGAACAGAACCAATCCAAAGCTTACCATCTTTCTCCTCCATTTCACTTACAAACCTTAATTTCTTTCCTTCCTTATCCTCAAGTACATCCAAAACATCTCCTGATTCACTCAGCTTCATGGCTGTAGCATGAGATCTTCCTCCAGTAAACAGCGAGTGGAGGCGCGGGGGACTGATTGGAAGCCTAAGCACTAAATCTCTGAACCAAGGCTGAGAGAGTG
>OVAX01000703.1:5229-67571 GCA_900406405.1 Lepidium africanum | reverse complement strand
ATCAGCTGCGTTGTAAATGCGTTGTTAAAAAACGTCCCAAATCTTGCTTTTTCTTGTAGTGCACATTGTGCATCCAATAAAGTAAAAGTATAATATTTTTTGTCACTGATTATTTTATTAATACCGAGAATATAACACATTGTTGGAATACATGGTAAAATATTAAAGCCTATGGATTAAAGAAATATTCCCAAAGACTAAATCCCAAAATGGAAAACACATAATAAAACACAGAAAAATAAATAGGTAGAACAAAGTTAGAAGGGAACTCATAAAATGATAACTTGAACCCGCTGATCGAAGTCATAACAAGGTTAAATATAGCTGTGGTGATGAAACCTCCCGTAGTGAATAATGGTATTTCATTGATGAAGAGCTAGGATCCTATATGGACAAGAAGATAACACATAGTTCTTCTGGTAAAGCCGAAGTCGAAAAACATAGTCGACCAGTTGACTTCGAAATTAGAACCCAAGAAAAAAATCCGACCTCAATTAGGTCAAAGAGTACAAACAGGGAACGAAACAGCCTCAACACGGTATAACCAAACCCGGAAGAACATAATCGTTGATCGAACCGCAAAACCAGATCTGATACCCTATCTAACCCTAACTAACTAATCTTAAACTGATTTCAAACTTAAACAAAGCCAGAAAACCTAAGTCAAACAAATGAAAATTAAACTAAGCAAAAGAAGAAAGAAAACCAAAGCAGAGCACACAGAAGAGAGAACAAGTGGACAAACAAGGTTGACAATGGAACTCAGAGAATCTACAACGAAACTCGGAGGACACACGGTGGAGATGCTCTAGACTCACAAAGACACATCAAAGAACTCCCAACAAAGCATCTAGTAAACTCGAGCACCTCCATCTAGACTAAAATTTTCCAAAATCCTATCTCCAATGAGAAGACAAGCCACCCGTGAAGATTCAACAACTCCGAAGAAGCATTATGATGAAGTTAAACGAAATCGACAAATTCGGTAAGAGGACACCTCTTTACGGCCATATCTGGAGATGTTTTCTTCATTTCGCTGAGACTAAAATGGAAAACACACAAGAGACCGATGGGGAGAGGTGACAACACGCCGGAGCTGAGGAAGCCTCACCGTCTACGCCTTTCCCAAGCTTGAATCACGACAAAGTTTTGCTCTCGCTACAATAGTTAAGAGAGAAAGCTCGACTTGTGTTATCACTAGTTCAAAATCCAAGTAAAAATATATTTATCTTATATACCTTTTTTACTCACTACAGCTTCTTATATGAAAAATAATTATCTACACCTACTTTAAACTATTACATAATTACATATACCAACTTAAATAATGTATGATTTTAAACGAATTTTGTGTTATTTGTGAACATCATAATTATATGATTTCTGGTCAACCATAAATCAGAATTTATTAGTAAGACCTATATAAATGCTTTAATAAATCATGAGCATGATTGTCAAAAAGTATATGATGTAGTTGGTTTTCCCCAAATCTATTTTGACATCATTATATATATAATAAGAGACTATGTCTCTCCAAGGATCGACACGTATCAATTTCGAGCTTCCTGGTGATGCCACCTCAACTCCTTTTCTTTATGTAAAAACCAATCAAATAACTTCACTAATACATGTCATCAATACATATCATCATATATTAGGTTAAGTTAAGGTACGATGAGTATCACCATCGCTATATAATAAGAGACTATGTCTCTCCAGGGATCGACACGTGTTAATTTTGAGCTTCCTAGTGATGCCACCTCAGCTCCCTTTCTTTATGTAAAAACCAATCAAATAACTTCACTAATATATGTCATCAATACAAATCATCATGTATTAGGTTAAGTTAAAGTACGATGAGTATCACCATCGCTTGGGCTTTTTTCTTTCGGTTTTCAATTTAATATTCATTTTCCGTTTCAGCTTCTTCCTTCTCAATATATTCTATCTCTCGTCAATGACTAAGGATAATCCAAAGGTTGGGTATCACAGCTTTCTGTCAAAGATCCAGGTTTAAGGTTTGTCATTCTCCTTTGTATCTGTGTCTTTGAACTTATTTCTACGTAAGCTCTTTAATGTCTTCTTCACACCTTAGTTGTAGTGAGATAAATTGTTGCAGTGAATTTAAGCAGCGCGGAAGCCACCCATAAGTTAATCTAAAACCACATTATCTAGAGAAGGTATGGTTTTTGTTTCATTCACTGTTAAATGAACTCAATTTTTGTGAAAGTCATGTCATGTTCACTTGGCTGGAAGTCCTCAATGTGTCTAGGAATAGACGTACAAATGCTTGTGATCATACTTGTACTTCATAATTCAAGCAGTTTAGCATAATGGCAATGAAGAAGAGGGACATGATCGTGATGGGTTCAGATGGGCTTTTCGATAATGAGTTTGATCATGAAATGATCATGACCAACCATACTATGCTGCAGAATCATGTACGTATATGTGTAGATATGTATATAAACATCTTTCTTTCGTTTTAGAATTGATATAGTTGCCTTTTTGTACAACTATTACAACAAGGTTATTACCTGAAGTGGGAGTAGTCATTCAAAAGAGATACAAAAGTTAAATCTCTTTATGCATTAGAAGCAAGAGCGAAGGTAAGATAATAACTTGATGACTGAATAAAACAGAAAAGAGTTCTTGATGCAGGGAAAAAGGTGAACAAGGTGGAGAAAAAAGGACTCAGATGAGGAAAAAAGGCTCGTACTTTCCAGCTTCTTCGGGCATTACTATAAGCAACATTCAAGGAACACGCTCTCTACTTCTCCACTGCTATCATCAAGTCCCATCTTGGCATTTTCTTGTTGATAATTTGGGATAATTCTATATATAGGTATGAAATAAAACTAAGGGAACAACAAGAAACAGTAAGGAATGAAAGGTATTCTAAGGTACAGTTCATTTTACTATTCCATGTAGTTTTCTAAAATCAAGTTCATCATCCAGTTTTCATCTTCCATACTCTAAGTTGATTCCTGCGGATACTGGTTGGGACTGGAGCTCTTCTATAAAGATAAAACATAAAATTTAAGGTAATACAATGGATTCAGAGCTTGGCTTTTAAAGACATGATGATTTCTGTAAGGCTTATGTTGCCTGAATATTATAAGACAGTATAGTGACTATCATAGGCTAAAAAAGGACTTTACACTAACATTCTTTCTTGAAGGTGGCTTCGAGGATGTTAAAGAGTAATTGACATTATTCTAAAAACTGCAGATGTAAAAGAGTAAACACTTTGGCAATAATTCTTTAAATTTCATAAGAGAATCTTCATGAGCTTCTCCATAAACATTATAAGCCTTGTTGCCGGAGCTAAAATTTGGACATGAAAATATACATGTCATCATTCACTATATAAGAAGGTAAAAGAAGCATGGCTGGAGAGCAATATGCAAGAGTCTCAAAACAAACTTATCCACAATTCTTTGTTCTTAAGAATATGGACATAGTTCACATCGGTTTCGCAAAAAATTCTAAAGAAACCGCAACTTAGCACGGGTACCAATCTAATATAATTAATTCAAATTACACGCTCTTTTAGTTGAAAGAATTTGACTATAATCGAATCGATCCAATTATTGTTGAGATTACAACCTAAAGTTTTTTTTCTTTTGGAGTTTAGGCTGTAAACTATAACTTAAAACAATTGTCACACATTGGGCCCTGTCTCCACATAAAGTGGTTAAATTCGTGGGTTCAGCTAATAGATCCAATAATTCATAATGGACTCCTTTGGACCACAAGGGTGATTAAGAATTATGGCCCAAGTCCACCAGATCACCTGGTAAGCTTTTAAAATGAGTAACACGATCACTGCCAACATGACACTTACCAAGGATTCAAACGCGTGCAACATCAAATAACCCTCCCACCGTCTGGTCTCACGATCCCTCTTAGTCCTTGGATCGCTTGGGGATTATGGAAAGCAAGGAACCAGAAGAAATTCAGTAATCGATGCTTCACAGCAGAAGAAATTGTGCTCAAAGCCATAATCGATAGCAAGGAATGGCAGGAATCACAGGATTCAAACAAGGACTCACCTCTGTCAGGCGTGGAATCAGGATCTCCACAGATCTGCTTAGATCAAGAAGCGTCAGGTTTTAGATGTCAAGTTGATGCAGCTTGGAATGGCTCCTCAAAACAGGCAGGACTGGGCTGGACGCTCCAGGATCTATCATCAGGATCTGTGCTTCATTTCTCCAGAGTTGCAGAATTCGTAGGATCTCCACTCATGAGTGAAAGCTTAGCGATGCGAGCAGCCATAACAGAAGCAAAAACCAGAGGAGCTCGTAACCTTTGGCTGGAATCCGACTGCAAAATGCTAATCAATGCAATTCACACCAACTCCTACCTACGAGGAATCTTCTGTTTAATTAAAGACTTTAAAGTGTTTCAGTGTTGTTTTATTTCTCGAGCCCACAATACTTTAGCGGACTCGCTGGCCAAACAGGCCCTGATCTCTTTCTCTGTTTCAGGCCCTTAAGCCTTTATTAATATATGATCTTGTTGTGTTCAAAAAAAAAGATCACTGGCAACGACAACAAAAAAAAAAGAAAAAAAAAGAGTAACACGATAGTGAGTATAAACATTTCATATGCTTTTAATATTAAAAAAAAAAAAAAGCTGCGATTGATAAAATTTTCTATGCAAATATTTTAAATAAGTGAATTCTAAAAAATTTGACCGAATCATCCCATTTATGCAAACCAAACCGAATTAATCAGATATATTTAAAGGTAATCAATTTATCTTCTTCACCTTACTCAATTCCAATTCCTCACTCAATTCATTTTCTTTATTCATCTGTTTAAAATCAATGGGACAAGCATTTCTTTTGACAGAATCCTTCATAGTGGACGACTTTTGTGTCAAATGACGACCACAATAATAATAATAATAACCTAATAATTGAATTCTATATAAATATCTATACAGATTACACTGTCTTCAACAAGTTAGTAAGACTCGGTCAAAATTAGTAGGGTTTTGTATTCATGAAGTTTCAGATTTGTTCAGAGTAAATCCAACAAGCAAACCATATTAATGGGTCCAGATTCTTTATACAATCTTTTATATAAATCTCCTTTATAATACTTTCCGTTATTATGCCGGCAAAAGCTGTTCAGACTCAGCCTGGTCACTAAAACAATATAATATCAACCACCATGCATAATCTCATCTATCAATTTACTCACTTTCATGTTGTGTGTGACTATGAATAAACGATTGTGTGTTTGTAATGATGTTGTTTAAGTTTGGAAATAATAATTTCATAATGTAATGTCATTATCTACGTGAATTTTAAGGAAATATTATCAATCAAACCATGAACTTACTAAAATGGTTAAAACAAACGCTAAACTATTATATCTCCAAATTAAACCATGTATTTTATGTTGACTTTGATTTAAATCCTTAACTTTACATTAATCAAACCGATTAATCTCATCGTTAAATAACATAAAAGAATAGAAATAATTAACTCTGTTAAACTGTAATAGTTAACTCCTAATTAGTAAAACTGTGCGTTTGATATTAGTTTTTTTTTTTGCCTCAATTCCAAATGGTTTTGTTTTATTATTTTTTATATGAACTGGTTTACTCTATTCAAATCTGGTCTACATTCTAAGAGTACTTAGTTCTGTAACTCATTTTCTTCAAAGACAGAAATGTTTTTTAAAAAAAAATTCTTATAAGAAGACATCATAACTATATAATATAATTTCCGGTCAAACCAGACATTAAAATTTACTGGTGACCTCCTAGAGATGCTTTAATAAACTGTCTCCACAGAAAGGATTAACAAAACAAAAAGGCTACAATAAACTTCCAAGGTAAGAATAATTAAGTTGAAATTCATGGGCTCAGCTAACAGATCCAATAATTCATAATGGATTGCTTTGGGCCACAAGGGTGTTAAAAATTGAGTATCATGCACTATTGAGTATAAACATTTCATATGCTTTTAATGTAAGAGAATTGACTGATAAAACCTTCTATGGAAATATTTTCAATAAGTGAATTCTAAATTTGACAGTATCATTCAAATTATTCAAACCAAACCAAATTAATCAGGATATATTTATAGGTAACCAAAGTATATTCTTCACCTTACTCAATTCCAAATCCTCACTCAATCCATCTTATTTTTGAGCCTCCTTTACGCTTAGCTTTACAGTAGATAAATAATTTAATTGCAGCAGGTCTGAGTTCTCTATAGACAATCAATTTTCCTCAACATGATTTTCATAGTGGATGATTTTTTGTGTCAAATGACAACAACAAACAATAATAATAATAATAATAATAATAATAATAATAATAATAATAATAATAATAATTATAACCCAACTATTGAATTCTATATATAACTATTTATACAAAACACACTGTCACTTACAAGTTAGTAAGACTAGGTCAAAAATAATTTAGAGGGGTTTTGTATTTATGAAGTTTCAAATTTATTCAGAGTAAATCCAACAAGCAAACTCTATTAATGGCTCCAGACTTATACATTCTTTAATACTTATCTCCTCACAATATTTTTCGAAATTCTAGCACCTAATTACTCATTCTCTAGATGAAATTACGTGCAACCAATGTCTTAAAATTCGTTAGACGCTATACATGTGACGAGATAGCGCCTAATCAGTTAATCGCAGATTACGAGATAATTAATCGGGGACTAACATTTCACTTTATTCTATGTTTTAGTTCTATTAATCAACAATTTAGGGGCTCTTATTCAATTAAGATTTATATTTATTTTTAATGATTTTGATAATTATAGAATCTCATGACTTTTAATGACTCCAACAATTTTTTTATCAAGAATTTTTATAGATTTCAGCTGATTATATCAATCTCTGAAAACATAGTTTTGTAGACTTTTGTTAACTTTCATAGCTACCTAATAAAGAAACAATAGCTCACGACAAACAAAAAAAATGAAACAATAGCTAGAATCCAGAAATAACTGAGATTGTGGAATAAGTGAGAGGGAATATTAACATAGTAACATAACCATCTATCAACTAAGCTTGAATTTAAAACCATCACGTATAACTCAAAGTACTATCAGATTTGATTCAATATAGTGTCAGTATCTATAGTTCTAAAATCAGNATATAGTGTCAGTATCTATAGTTCTAAAATCAGTCAGTACTAGAAATCAAATTACCAAACAAGAATTTGAAACAATGGAGCCAACTCTAACTCAATTTTATTTCCCGAAAAACCAAAAAACGAGAGCATAATTATTTCCACTGCATAGCGTCAGCTTCGTCGACAGCAACAACATGATTATACAATCAGTACGTAACTAAAAAAAGTCGTTCACATTACAGAGTCTAATCAAAAATGTTTTATGTTACCTCAATAGAAAAATCAGCTTATGATCTTTAGAATACTTATCAAAACATTGTGGACGACTCTCATCACGAAAAAGTGAAGTCTTATTACTCTTATGACAAAATAACAAAAGAAAACAACTATTAGAAAAAAATAGTTCTAAATATTTTCTCTGTTTCTATTTATTTATAAATCTATTGTATCTACGAGGAAGCCAAGTGTCATTACTTTTGTAATAAAGAAAGATAACTATTAAAACAAGGATAGAAAACAAAGAAAAATAAACACTATTGTAAAACTTTCAATAATGTTGTAATTTCTATTACGTTATCACATGTTGATATACGATAAATGTTGATACACGATTTGTTTAAGTTGAAGAGATGTTTGCATTGATATCAGATAAGTTTCAATATCGTGTTAATACACAACGAAAGTTGTTTTGTTTGGAACTTTGTTTTTTCGTTTGAGAGTTTCCTTCTTTTTTGCTAATTTCTGATTCTCATAGTAAGACTTATTATTTTGAAAAAATCTTTCTATGAACAAAACTGTTTAAATTCTGTAAACTAATAATACTAAACTCTAACATACTTGTAAAGTCAATTAAAATCATTTTATTTGAATAACAGACAACTTTCATTGATTTTTAAAAGTCTTCAATCTAATAACACACAATTTTTAACGATTGTTTACATAATTTAAAAATATTAAAACCAATAACACATGACTTTAATAGAGTTTTAGAAATTCAAGATTGAATAACAGTAAACTCTCTAAAAATTTACACTCTTTAAAAATCATAGAACCAATAAACCCTTCTTAGTGTTACACTTTTATAAAATACATTGATGAAAAATATTAAATGTCATTATAGATAATTTGTTAGTCGTAATTAACATCAAAAAATCAAATTCTAAATAATTTAATGTGTATGATTAAAATTTGTTTTATTTTAACAAAAATATTTAATCAAAAGTTAAATAAATTCTTTTAAAATATAATATTTATTATATTAGCCAGAAATTAATCAAATTAAGCGGATACTATTCGGATATAGACGGGAGCTAATCCAAAACCCAATTTTTCAACTGCCTAAATATTAATCAACTCGGTTAATCACTACTTAATACATACATGAGAGATTAATCGGTTAGACAGACAAATTTTTAAACCAGGTAAAACCCATCTAATATATATATATTTAGAAAAAATCTTCTAGATAGTCCTTACAATCAATTTGAAAGTAGTCTTTTTACTTCATAGAAGTAAAACTTTCTTGCTCTTTCTTTGACTTGGTCCTGTTACTAACTCGTCCTTTGTTTCTGGCGGAATCATTTTATGTGTCTCACTTATATTTATTCAATTTTATTATTTACTGCATTCGTACTCATTTGACTGGTTCGGATCAGTTTTTATAAAAGATAACACAGCTGTATATAATCCTTAATTATAACTGTGTATCATTTCACAATATCCTCCGTAATTACTACTCCAGATACTCTGTAGTTGTATATATATTATCCGCTGTAATCACTTTTTTATTATTATTATTATTATTATTATTATTATTATTATTATTATTATTATTATTATTATTATTATCATTATTATTCTTATTATCATTATCATTATTATTATTATTGTTATTATTATTATTATTATCAATCAATACAATTTTTTTTTATCAACATTGGATCGACATAACTTGATCTATAGCTTAAAATCCATCCCTAAATTTTTTTTTTAAACTATCATAATACAGCGAGTAGAAATCGAGAATTGGTGACAAGTTATTAGCTGGATCAATACAATTTTTTAGTTCTTTCATTTTTGATTCTTATGGTTTTAGAAATGTGTGATAACTAATATATATCCACTATTGATTTAGTTTCGAATTCAAATAGATAGAATGGAATTAGATCCAAAATAATATTAATTTGATTTGGAATGGTTATTTGTAATTATAGTAACCAAATATCCTAAAAATTGTGATTAAGTGTAACTAAACAGTAACCAAAATACTTTTAGTACAAACGAGTTTCGTTTCTTATTTTGTTGTTCGGTTTTCCGTTAAGAATCAAAATTACATATATATTAGAACCGAAAATCTTTTTACCAGGAATCAAAACCGAACCGAATACCTATTTTCGATTCACATATCAGTTCTGAATTTTATGTCCAAGCAGATTTAAACCCTAGTTTATCTACATCATGCAATCAGTATCACAAGAAAAAGTCTCGTTTCCAACAAAAAGAAACTTCAAAAAATTTCGAGTAGCAGCGACTTTGTTAATTGTAATGACATGAAAAACTCCAAATAGTATATGTATTAGAGTTGATTTTTCATGAGTTCAAATCTACTTACAATGGATAATAATAATACACACTTTAAATATATTATTACCAACTGTCAAATCCCGACAAAGATTTAAATATAGTTTATCAAAATATAATAATTCAAATTTTATGTCCATTGCAATCAGCAAGTAATTGCAAAGATGTTTACATGTCTTGATTAGTGTTCATTACGTAGAAACTTGGTAAATAGGTTGGTATTGAAAAAAAAAATTAATGTTTATATAATCGGATATGAAGCTTCTCACTTGACATTTAGGTAACTTGTATAAATGTTTTTATTACAGCTCATCAGTAACTATATAGCCAAACAATTGTCCAACCAAAATTTCCATTAGAATATTCGCATTCACGATGGCCAACCAAATTCTAAGGTAAGTCCTTAATTAGTAATTACTCTTGTTCAGTGGGTATAGATTTGTCTTTATCTCTGTCGGCAAAAACAGGGAGTAGAATCCTTCAAAATTATCAATAGTGGACGACTTTTCGGTACAAATAATTACAATAACATAACAATTCCAATAGTTAAGAAAAAAATATCAAACATAAAATTCTAATATGATAATAGTATTTTAATAAAGGAATTTCTAAATAACTATTTTTACGAAGGAGGCTGGAAATATTTAAAAACTAGTGCAGTTGCCATTAATTTACTGTGCCAAGTCATAATTACCTTTATGTAATGATTCATGAATACTAATTACAATATAATTATACTATTAATTCACCAAATTACATATAATCAAGTAGTTAAAAATCTATTTTTTAATTTAAAATTCGATTCTAAGTAATCATATTATCATACACAATAAAGTTTAGACTTTGTTTATAGATCAAAGATACTATCGATTTAATTATCGTAAAAAAACTCTAATTTTTACTTTCAACTAAGATTTATTTCTAGTATTCTTATGATATAGCTGGAATATCAATAATAGCTTGACTATCACAAGACATAACTCGATTGCAAACATGAGAAACCAAAGTCACCGTACTCATTTGAACTACTGCAACAAACAGTTCATGAAGATTGACGCCCTCCACTTACCATTGTCTAACACAACATAATGAGCTTTGTATATCTTGACTGAACCATTGACATTTATTTAAGCTTAAAAACTTATTTGCTACTAATAATAGCGTCTATTCTAGGAAAGTTTCAATGTACCAAGTCTTGTTGATTTCAAAGGCATCAATCTTATCCGTCACAGTACCATGCAATATTTTATGCTTTTTTTTTTTTTTTTAACTCAGAAGTTTCCAGAAATTATGAGAGGGGTATGAACTATTCTCTTGTGGGTAATGCAGCCCATGGATAGACCCTCATCTCTGGGTATTCAAATGGACCGAAGCATGAGCCCATATTTATATAGGGGTGACTAGTAAAAGAATCAAACATGCGAACTCTTTAAAGTTTCAGACCCGTTCCCTACCACTTGACCACAAATTCATTGTCCAATATTTCATGCTTGATAGCTCTAATATAGCTAGTAGCCCATGACATAAACCTAGAGCCATGCCAATATTTTTGGACGTGGGTAAAAATAATATGCCTCAATTCAGTAAAGATAAAAATATTATAAAAATAATTAATCATTACTATTGTATGACAAAAAAAATTTGCAAACAAAATATTATGTATAAAATATATATTTTTCTACAACTGACTAAAATTTTACAACAAAATTTCTGGTCCTGATTGGCAGATTTCGTTGCTTTGAAAAGTGTAAAAGATTTAAATTGAACCAATCATAAAAAAATAACTAAAATATGATTGGTTTAATTTAAATTTATTACAAAAATTTTTGCTTTTCAAAACAACAAAAACAATTACCAATCGGGCCGTTTTAGTAAATAAAAAAAGTAAATCAATTACTCTTTTGTATCACATACTCGAAAATTTTAAACTATTAAATTATGATAATTTGTAAATTAGAATTTTTTAGATTAAACAAAAGTCCAAGTATTTATTTATATTGTTTAGATCCATATGTATATGTGGATCTATTATTTGTAATAATATATGCTCTTAAATTGTTTATAAAAATAATATGCCCCAAGCCAATATTTAAAATTTTTGGCACGAAAATTTTTGTTTGGTTTCAGTTCTTATCAACTAACTGAACTGTTACAGAATATTAGAACTTATAGTTTTCATTTAGGCTTGATAATAACAAATAATCTCAAGTAACTATAGAAGCACCATTTATAGCACATATTTTATGGTGTATGGTTACTTTGCTTACAAATAATTGTTTAAAACTGAACTGATTACTTATTTTTGATCCATTTTTGAGGTGTTTGGTTGCTTTTGGTTACACATAAATATCACATTTATTATGGTGTTTACTTACTTTTAGTTACAAGTAAGTATTAGGAAATGAACCGATGTAGAACCAAAATTATTTTGACTTTAATTTAGTTTGCATTTTAAGTATGCATTCAGTACTAAAATCGAATAGAACCAAACTGATCAGAACCGAAATTTAATCTACTCTTATATGTTACCGTTATCTGAAACCGAAAATCAAAAGAACCGACTTGAACCAAAAAGAAAAACTGAATACTACGGCTGATAGCTAGTTGGTTCAATATAAATTATTTAAAACGAGTTAATGTTAGATATGGTGATAGCCACATACAAATAAGTCAAGTTTATTAATTAGTAAAACCTATATATATATTGTGAACTTTATTACAAAAGAGCATGTACATTTTCAAAACTATTTACATTGAATCCATCAATAGATCATTAGGGGGATAACGTAACACGTATACATTTTCTTATACTTATCTCTATGTGATAATTTACTTTACTTTTAATTATAAAATATTACTATTCTTTTTGTTCGAATACAGACAACTTTTTTTTGACATTTTTCTCATTCCCTTCTCCTCCTCGACTTCTATAAATAGAGGCCATGCAGAGTAACATTTTATTCATCACTACTTCATTCATACAAAGAAAGAGTTATAAAAAGATAAGAAAATGGCTTCTAAAGCTTTGATTCTGTTGGGTCTCTTTGCAGTTCTTCTCGTCGTCTCTGAAGTAGCCGCGGCTGGTATGTAAAATTACTTTATACATTTCAATCTAATTAATTTCTTCCATTAATATACGTTGGTGAGTCTACTCGATATTTCAACTAAGGAACTCTTTTGATAAATTTATCTAATATATATCATCTTTATTTATTTGGACTTAATTAGTACTAAAGTCCAAACACACAAACACACTTCACTTATATGTGATGTGGAATCCTAGAACTAGATTTTGGAAGTTGTGTCCTAATTTAATAGAACGTGTATATACTTGATGATATCAACATCAATGTTGTATATCTTTTTCTTAAACTAAAGACCAGAATTTATGTACTTAAGTTAGTAAGTTTTTAGGGCAAACAAAAATTTATGAAATCGAGAAGAGGAATTCACATTTACACATGACTAAGAATATCTATGAAAAAATGTTTTGATTTGGGCAAGGTATGGAGAAGCCAGAGAGTGAGAAAACAGTTCAACCTGAAGGTTATGGTCATGGCCACGGAGGAGGAGGAGGATACGGTGGAGGAGGACACGGAGGAGGAGGAGGATACGGTGGAGGAGGACACAAAGGTCACGGAGGAGGAGGATACGGTGGAGGAGGATACGGTGGAGGAGGACACGGAGGAGGAGGATACGGTGGAGGAGGACACGGAGGAGGCGGATACAGAGGAGGCCACGGCCTTAACGGAGAAGGTGGACAATACAAAGGAGAAGGATACCATGGAGGAGGAGGCCACGGAGGTCATGGAGGTCATGGAGGTCATGGAGGTCATGGAGGTCACGGAGGTGGAGGAGGCCATGGACTTAACAAAGATGTTGAAGCTAAGCCAGGTGTCTAAAACTATATAAGATGTTCAACCACCATGCATGATTGCATCTAATTATATACTTTGTATGCAATAAATAAACTATGGTGTGTTTGGTTTGAATTGTAATCTGTGCCATTTGCATAATAAAATCGATTTGGTGTAACAGTGTTATTTGGAAAATTTGATAACGAATGTTTGTCTAACACTTTGAGACTCTCGAGTCTTCACATATACCAATACTTATAAAAGTTCACTAAACATACCAAAGTTCCATAAAGAATTTACTAAAGCAAGAATGTAAGTAGCTACATAGCCTACATGCATTAAAATCGTTTATGATAAAAAGAAGTGGACTCATGGAGTTAAAAAGAGGCCCAGTTTTTTTCGATGAGTTTCCATATGGATTATAATCGTCGGTTATATATCGTTGGAAATAGCTATCCATCGAGAATCTGTATATATATAAGATTCTTACAGCTTTCGAAGTTTGAGATACATCAGTAAAATTTTGTCACATAATATTTTCTTCTTTTGTTTTCATAGCAAATTGTTTCTGTCTATCCTGAAGGCCTAACTCAAAATTGCACAGAAATTAGGATTCTTTTCACTGAGCTCATGACTAATGTTGACGATGGAGGATGTGATTATGAAAAAGCAGATAACACAATAGGAGATAAAATCTCAAACATTTTGGAACGCGCCAAGATAACACTTTTACTACGTTACATTTGAGATACAAAATTCTTACAACTCTATTATATCCTCGGTTTTACTCTCTCCCACAAGAAAAACCCGACAATCTAAGTATAACTAAGAAGAGACAAACACTTGTTTACGGAAAGAACACCAAGTGAAAACCAGAACAGAAATTTTCTAAGACTTGCTCTCTTAAACTCTCGGTCTCTTCCCTTTTCTTTTAAGTAGATCCTTGATCTACAGACCACAGTCGATCAGCTTGGTCTGCCTGATCAAGAAGGTTTTCATCATCCGCTTGTAATGATGAAATCTGCAATAACTCCTCAATCTTCTCCTTCTGGAAACTCTGATCTCTATGATTTTGATATTCACTAATGCATGGACTCTCATTATGAATTTTCAAAATCTATTTCGTACGATTTTAAAATTAAATAATTTTAAATTTTAAATTCGTAAATTTTTTTAAAAATCCATCAAAATGACACCTCCAGTTAAATCTTCAAATATATTTTGTAAATCCAACCAAAATAATAAGGTTTGACAACAAAGATTTCGATTTTTTTGTATTTTATAGTGAAATTCGCTATCGGATTTACTCAAATTCATTATAACATCAAATCCATTCAAATTTACTATGAACACAAATTTATACGTAAAATATTTAATTTAAATAACAGAACTAATAATTGACATGATTTTGATAAAAATATTTTATAGTAAATGTGTTTTTTTTTTTTTTTGTCAAAAAAATTCCCTATACACATGTCGTAAGGTGCTTGAGCCGGCCGACCATTCAAAAGTATATGTTTAAAAACACATTTTTACAAAATTTTAAATTACATGATATTTCTAATAACCCGGCCGACCATTATCTTAACTATCAACATCACTTAGCCATCGTTATTGACTTATTTGTCTTTGAAAATTGGACTGATCACTAACAATCAATTTCATTGATTGAGATTCTAACACTTGCATGGTCTTGTTTTCATGAACTTTTTCGTTTCTAACACAAATTAGTCCAACCTTCACGTCTTATAATTAATTTACAACCCCGAGATTCCACATATCTACAATATAAGAAAGTGACAATCTGTCCTTAATCAGAAGAAAAAAGAGAAAATTAGGAAGAGAGAAAACAAAAATCCGACATATAACATATCTCATTTGAGTCTCTATTTTTAGTATTTTGTTTTTTTTTATTTAAAGAAAACTAAGACCAGAAAACTAAATATTTTCTTTTTGTTTTAGTATATAACTTTCCAAAACAGTAATTATTATATAAAATAATTATATTATAGAATACTCTAAAACTCAAAAAAAACATTTTTGTTTGATTAAATTATATCAAAATATTTTATTACATTTTTCGTATCAATGCTCAGAAGTAATTTTGTTAACTATATTAAATATAAGCAACGCTATAAATAAATTTATTTTTTATGTTTATTAATTCTTTTTTTTTTGAGAATCATTGGATTGAGAAGGCGTAATTCATAATCAAAATTTTTTAACTGGAATTAGGTGAGATTTAAATTCACTACTTGATACAAAACTAGATTAGGAGGAAGTCAACTGGATCATCATTAATTTGTAGTTCAAATAATACTAATTGAGTTGGAATGATACATTTTATTCAAAGTAATGACGAAATTACTCATTTACTTGTCAATAACTTGTGCATCTAGTATGTGTAACATCCATCCATAAGAAATAACACAGGATGTCTATTGGTAGTATCTAAACGCTTATTTGTATACAAATATATGTTTATTTTACTATTAATTAGTATTTCATTTGACATAATTTTACAAGATGTAGAAATATTGGCCATCTAACCTCTGAACCTATATTATTGATTCCTCAAACTCATCTATATATAAGCTAAATAATTTAATCCTAAATAAATAATGTTATTCGGTTCATGCCATTGATTCTACTCATCAAGCTTGATCTATATTTAAAGGGTAAAATAGTTTATATATATATATATATAGGAGTATTGTAAAAAATGCACATTTTGAGTTTTGAATTACAAAAAATATCCTCTTTTTTTTCTACGAAATGCACTAATTTTGAGTTTTAAATTATGAAATCCTTTTTAATGTAAATATTGTCTGGAAATTATATAATTGTTTTATCCATTATATAGATAATATAGTATATATGTTCACCGTGTACAATTATATTTGTTTTTGTCATTTATATACATAAAATTATTCTATATGTTGACCGTATACCATATAAATATCTACTGTTGACAGAATTGTGGTTTATATCCTCAATTCGAATATTCATTTTTCGTGAAATTGTATATTTCACAGAAGTTTTTGAAAAAGAGGTATTTTACAATTTAAAATTTAAAAGATATTCTCTATAATTTTTTCTATATATATTGTATACCAACAAGTTTTATATAGTCATGGATTAGACTAGCTATGACTAAATTCATGGTTACGTTAGCAACCATGGAGAAAGTTTTAGTAGTTATTTTACCTAGATCCGTAGCTATAAAGAAAAATTCTTACATTTTTTTACGAGTCTATTTATTTTACACGTCAAGGTTTCTTCACTGTAGATTTTCTTTTCTTTCTTTCAAACTCTTTCTTGTAGTATTAGACACTAATTGGATATCCAAGACTTTTGTGATACCTAAATCTGGATCCGAATTCATCAAATTTGTGTTTTTATTATCCGGATCCAGATCCGAACAATACGGATATTCGGGATTCAATATCCACAAATATCCGGATTTAGATCCACGGATATCTGGATCTAGACTATTATTACATTACATAAATTTTTTTATAAAAAAATAATATCATATATATAATAAATAGACGATAATAAAATAATATGTAGATTTATACCATTTTTTAAAAAAACTGACAAAATATTAAATATATTAATTTTTCTTATAATTTATATTCACATATCATTAAAATTTTGAATAAAACTTTTTGGTATGATAAATTCCAACATTAACACCTAAATATATTATATAATTTATGATACAAAAATTTAAAATGAACCTACACATTAACATATTTAAAATTATTTAATAGAAATAATACATATTATGAAAAATCATACACTAAATGTTTGAAGTTGGATCGGATCCGGATATCCGGAAAAAAAATATTATTACCCGGATCCAAATCCATGTATCCCGAATATCCGAAATTTTGGGATGGAGCATAGATCAGATCTCAGATCTCGGATAATATACCCAAAGCTATTTCACTATATATAAAACCTTTTTAAATACACATTTTTTAGTACTAGCATGCAAGATGAGTATCTTAGTTTAATTTATCATATGGCTCTAATTCATACACTTTCACTTACAAAACTTAGAAATTATATATATCTAATGTTGGAGGTGAATCCGAGATCCTACTTCGGTCTACGGGAAACAATAGGCCCAACACACTAAGTGTTCAACTCGGAAATAATATCGAAGTCTCAACTCAGATATTCTAATCAACTCGGAAGAATTCATTCTCGGAAGAGCGCCATAGCTTGAAAGAAGTCGGACGACACGTCATCAAACGAAGAAATGAAAACTTTCCTATTCCAACATGGAAAAATTCCTAAAATCTAGCTAGAATCTTCTAGATAAGATTAAATCCTGAAAATTGTAGATTTTCCTTTATTCAATCTACTTTGTAACCGCCGCTATGTTCTATAAATAGAGGAGCGATCCTCCAAAAAGAAGATCATCTTTTTGGCACACATTAAGCAATAAAGTCAACTCGTCAACATTCCTTGCGTAGCACTCTTTCTCTCCAAATCTCTAGAGAATCCTTGCCCGATCTTCCCAACCTTTTATCAGAATTACGGTTTAGTCACCTTGTGCTAGACCCGGTTTGAACCGTTGGCGCCGTCTGTAGGGAAGACATTGAAGGAATTCTCAACCTAAGAACAAAGAGGATATACGCGAAAGGAATGGTGGAGGACAAAATCTCCATCAACTTGCCAGAAAGGAGGGAGATTAACCTCCAAGAAAACAACGATCTGCGCATTGGATCGCCTTTGAACTCTGTTAAAACTTAAGGGGAGAACCGAGAGAACTCCCGTGGGACTACTGAACTCCCTGGTCTGCCTCAAAGACCATCTTCGATTGAAGGTTTAGTGCGCAATATGATAGCGCAATACAAAACTTATGACCAAAGACACTCGGAAAGACTCGATAGGATTGAGTCTCGACTAAACGGATGCAGTCTCCCGACTACACAAAACAATAGAATGGACGTAAGAGTGATTGCTAGTGTCTAGAGAAATCTATTCGAAGAAGTACCAAGTCCGAACATAGCCAATGCAGTCGGACATGAGCAACTCGCAACTCAACACATGCTGGGACAGCAAGCGTCAACCACAATGGACGCAGAGGTGGTGTATAAGATAATGGAAGACATAAGGTCACAATTCCATCAGGCTACTAGCTCAGCACCGGAGATTGGAAGAATTTTAGCCTAAGCTTGGAACTCGCCTTTCGCGCCAAGGTTGAAAAGAGTCGGTTAACCGAGGATAAAGAGTAAGGTCTCCCTTGTACGATAAGACAACTGATCCACTTCAATTTAAGAGTGCCTTCAACGTCATGATGAATGACATAACCTATAATTCTGATCAAGAAGACGCAGCCTACTGCCAGCTTTTTGCGGAAAACCTAACCGGTGATGCCCTAACTTGGTTTACCAAACTACCAGTAGGGTCAATAGATAATTTCACCCAACTCGCCGAACTATTTATAAAACAGTATGCACAATTCGTCAATCAGGATACCTCGACAGCTGAGTTGAGGTCTTTAAAGCAAGGATTCAACGAATCCCTCAAATTGTATCTCGGGTGATTTAAGAAGATCCTGACTAAAGCAAAAGTCAGCAACGACATGGCAATCGAAGCCTTAAGAACTGGAATGGTAACATACGAAGCTCTACGAAGAGACTTTTTCGTAAACAGGCCAAACACTATCTCAGACGCCCTATGCAGAGCAGCGAGACATGCAGAGTATGTAGAAGAAAAGTAAATTCTCTGCATAACACAAAGGACTCACAGAGATGCTAGAGCTAAAGAGTCAAAGGATGAGTACCAAGAGCCGAGACAGCATAGCTACAAAGGGAAATTCAACTCCGCTACCGCTTTCCAAGTCAGTGAGACTGGAAACCCGACATGAAGATAGCTATTCAATAACACGTACAATTGGAGCGAGTATTGTGTCTTTCACAACAGAACCGGTCGCTCCACTTCAAGGTGCAAGCAGTTGCAAAAGTTATTCACCGAGAAGTACAGAAAGGGAGAAGTCAAACTCTCGAAAGAAGACGCTGAGAAGTTTAAAACATAGAAAGAAAAGAAGCCGAGTTACGAGAAGCAGCAAGCAAAGCGGCAGGGCAAAACAGCAAGGCTAAAGAGAAACTAAAATGGCAAAAACAAGACGAGGACACCAAAGAAACAGAGTATGCAAGAGTAAACATCCACGTAATCATGGGAGGATTGCAATTCTGTGACAACACCATACGATCGATCAAAAGGTATGAACGAAAGGTCATAGTGGCGGTTAATCTAGAACCAGACGAAGAAAGGTTTGGGATAATGAATTTGGAAGTTACGTTCATGGTAAAAGATACGGAAAGAGTGATCTTCCCTCACAATGATCCACTAGTAGTAAAGTTACGAGTAGCTGACTGCGATGTATCTTGGATTGTCATTGACATAGGAAGCTCAGTAGATCTAATCTTCAAAGTGACATTAGATAAAATGGCGCTACTAGATCTCAGGCTTAAACCAGTGGATAGAACGTTGACTGCGTTCGATGGAAGTACAATCAACACAATCGGAACTGTTAAGTTGGCAATCAGAGATGCTGTAATTACAAGATGGGTTAAGTTCTTGGTGGTAGATAAACCACCAATTTATAACATAATCCTTGGCACACCGTGGATACACGGAATGCAAGCAGTTCCGTCGACCTCTCACCAAGTGCGTGAAGATCCCAAAAGATGTCTCGAACTTGTTTCTTCGCCGAATTAAAACTCTGCAATAAGTCTTGTATGATCACGACAACCATAAAAGAAAAAGCATTATCATAACCTCCTATTGTAGAGAAACCAGATCAGTCAAGTGTTGAACTCGTCAACATTGACCTAACACACCCCTCCAAGTGCGTAAGCATTGGGATCAACTTGAGCAAGCCAACTCGGGAAAAGTTAATCCAACTGTTAGAGCAGAATGTGACACTTTTGCATGAACCATCAAAGATATGCCTGGTATCAACCCAAAGATAGCAAGTCATAAACTGAATGTCGATCCCACGTATATCAAATCAAACAGAAGAGAAGAAAGCTTGGACCAGAAAGGACCAAAGCTGTGATTGATGAAGTCTGAATTTATTGTTGAGGTCCAGTACCCAGATTGGTTAGCTAACCCTGTAGTCGTTTCCAAGAAGAACAGGAAATGGCGAGTCTGTGTGGATTTCACTGATCTCAACAAGGCATGTCCAAAGGATAGTTTCCCACTTCCGAACATCGACCGAATCGTCGAAGCAATGGCCAGAAACAAACTGCTTTCATTTACGGATGCATTCTCGGGATATAACCAAATCCGAATGCACCCAGAAGATATAGAAAAGACATCATTTATCATAGAGTGATGGACTTATTGCTACAGAGTAATGTCATTCGGCTTAAAAATGTGGGATCAACCTACCAGCGCTTGGTCAACAAAATGTTTGCAGAACAACTCGGGCAAACAATGGAGGTTTACATTGAAGATATGCTAGTCAAGTCGTTAAAAGTGGAAGACCACGTTGACCATTTAGCAAGAGGCTTCCAAACATTGAACGAATACCAGATGAAACTTAACCTCGTAAAATGCACCTTCGGAGTAACCTCGAGAGAATTCCTTGCATAAATACTTATACATAGTGGTGAGTAGTGTACTAGTAGGATCTCGGATCCACTTCTAACAATTGTCCCCCCAGACTCGGAAAACTGTTGCCAAGTTTTTGAGTGGGGAAGTTTCGCCGCTTCTAGAATCTTCGATGCACGTGTCATTTCGCGATTGGGTTACTAAGGCGGGTTCCTCGGTTTCCATGATTCATCATTTTGCGCCGATTCACCTTCCCCTATTTTTCTATAAATACCGTTCCAATTTCTTTACTTTGTACTTTCATCTGAGATTAACGAGGTAATTTCTCTCTCTTCTTTCTCTCTCTACTTTAATTTCTGAGTTGCTTTACATATTTTTGTAAACTATCATCATGGAGAGTAATAGATCTAAATCTAGTTCCAAAAATTCTGATTCCAGTTCTGATTCTTCTTCAGCTTCCAGTAGTAGGAGGACCCAAGAATATGTAGATATTTACTTTTTCAATAGTCCATTTAGCGATTTAGGTGATTGGTATGATGAACTCGATGCCTGCCATCGATCATCAATTCGAAGAGATTAGAAAAACTCTACGCTTCGTGTCCCGAGATGGAAGATTTCGATATTAAACTTCCTAATTCCAATGCTCGACCTTGGACTCCTCCAGAGGGATATGTCACCATCTATGATTGGTGGTTTATGGAATCCAAGGTGTGGTTTCTCATCCCAGATCTCCTCCCCATGTATTGTTATGCTCGGAGGATTGAGATGACTCAGCTTGGAGTTTTGGGAATTGCAAATATCGTAGGGGTTTTGATTCTTAGCAGTGAATCGAGAGTTGATGTTTCAACTCGGTTGTTCGAGGATATGACTAATTTTTGTGAAGTCAAAGCCTCGAAAGGGACATTCTTTGCCAAGGCTAAGACTTGCCTTCAGTTTTTTGACGAGCCAAATTCTAAGGTTACTGATTGGAAAAATCAATACTTCTTCATTCATAGTGAAGATTTTTTTCATCCACGGAGACCTCTAGAGTTTTGTACTTCCTGGGCCAGAACACCTGGGAGATTTCTAAGAATGATGATGTTTTGCTTTTACTTATCTCCCAGACATTTACATTTATCCATTTTGTTTTCCAGTTAAGCATCCGTTTGCTGCTGTTCTTCCTTGTCTTCCCAAACACTAGTAATTGTTGGACAAGCTTTTTAGTGTTTCTCGGCTAAACTCGAAGTTTTGCCAGAAGATCTTCTCAAGAAAATTGCTTTTCGCTATCCAAGAGGTAAATCGTTGGTTATACTTATGGAATATGCATTTGTAGTTTTAAATTAATGTCTGATTGCTATTCATTTTTTGAAGGGTTCTGTAAGCCGACATGGGGGTTGACGACTTCACTATGCCCATTGTTTTGGGTGGTCTGGATGCCATTTTTGGAGACGTCTCGACTTCCCCTGCTAAAGTCGGTACTCTCCCACCTACTAACTCTGTCCTTGAAGAGGACTCAGCTGCCACAGTGTAGCGAACTATTGTTTCCGAGACTACTGTTCTTGACTTGGAATCTCAATAAGTAGAAATTTCGTCCCCTGAGGCCAAGGCGGATCTTCCCGAGAAGGTCAGTAAGGGTTCCATGGGTCCCCGCCTTTCAAGAAGAAAAAGACGAAAACCCTTGTTAAAGTTCGGGATCTAGAATCCCCAGTGTTTCCATCTGGTTCCTCGGGTCTGAAGAAGAAGTCGGCAGCTGATCCTGCAGTTAAAGGTAACATTTCTCGCAAACTCTCCTTTGCTTAGCGTTTAGACAATAAGGTGATTAGACGTTGTTCGGTGATACCAGGTCACATCGCTACTCTTGAGGTTGCTCGCAAAAAAACGCAAAGAGTGTCTTCATCTCGCCGAAGTCCTATCTAACAAGAGAAGCAAAACTTCTGGGGACTTCCGTTTCAAGTACGCTTTTGAAGAGTCGGCGCCGATTAAGGACTGCAAGATGGAATGGGCCGATTTGATGCACTTTCTTAGAGACTTTGTTGAGGCTCAACCGGGAGGAGTATATTGCTCTGGAAAAATCAACGTTCTCGGTTAGTCTTTTGTACTTTTTTCTGTTTTATCCGACTTAGTTTATTTCTGACTTTTTTGCTTTTGCTTCCTTCCTTTTTCAGATGATTGCCCAGATGAACTGGGTTCTTTTGGGAAAGGAGAAGGCGATGGCTACTGAGGCCAAGAATGCACGCCGGGTGAATGAGATGTTAGAGCAATTAGAGAAATCTCACCAGGAGGCGGTGGAGGCTAGATCTTCTTTGGTGGCGGTTCAGACTGAAATCTCTGAAGTATAAATATGAGATTTCTGCTCTTAAGGATGCTTCAAGGTCTGCTACCAAGTTCCGAGACACTGCTTTCCGGGCGGCAGAGAAGCACAAAGTCCTATCTCTTCTCTTTGGGATGGCATATGCACCTTTAAAGGTAAAGCTAAGTATTTTCAATCTTTCTTATGTTTGAAGTGCTGACGTGTTTTCTTTTGTTTCAGGTTCCTTGGTTGATCGCCTCAGAAGGTTTTCGATCGTTTCATCTTCCTTGATGCAAGCTTGACCAACTGCTTGGGTTATGCTTCGATCTGTGGCTATAACCATGTCTTGCAACACTTGCAGAGTAAGAAGAACCCGGTTGATGCTAAGATTATCTCTTTTGGAGCTTCCGGTCTTGTTTCGGCTAAAGCCCTTGTCGAGAAGGAGGTTGTGAAGGTTTTTCATCCAAATGACTTAGTTCTGCCAACTTTCGAGTTCTGCGAATCTCCCAATCTGGAGGAAGCCGCTCTGGCTTGGAACGATGTGCTTGCATTTAGGTCGGATCCGAATGATGTAGCTGTGCCTGGGACTGAGGACTGTACAAAGGTGAGTGTAAAGGATTTCGAAATTATATATGTTCCTATTCGGGGTTTCGACCGGTATGGCTCAAACAAAGATATTTTTTTTTTCAAATTTTGCCAACAAGGAAGACTTGGTTGAGTAGGGAAATGCCAAAGCAGAGCAGGCCGGGACTGGCGTTTAGTTTTTCTTTTTTTTTGTTGTTGTTGTAAAAACATATTCATTCCCTTTAATGGGAAATTTGTAAAAATATTGCCAGTATATTTGAATGTATAATATTCTGCTATTCTCTTTTTTTTTTTGGAAAATTTCGAAGTTCACTCAATGAGGTTTTAGGACTCCATTAATTCTGATCAAGATATTTTGGCTTTAGCAGAGTTTAGTTGACTCAGCTTATTTTTGTGCGAGTTTTATGTTTTCGAGCAAGACATTAGAGGCTCGGCGAGATTTACAGTCGGTTTGTTTTGTGCGAGGTTTTTGACTCGGCTAAATATGAGCGAGATTTTAGGGACTCGGCGAGATTTAGACTCGGCTTGATTTATGCAATGTTTTTCACTCGGCTAGGTACGAACGAGATTTTAGGGACGCAGTGAGATGTAGACTTGGCTTAGATTCGAGCCAGATTTTAGGGACTCGGCGAGATTTAGACTCGGTGAGATTTAGACTCGACTTTAACTGTGCGAGGTTTTTTACTTGGCTAAATATGAGCGAGATTTTAGGGACTCGGTGAGATTTAGACTCGGCTTTAAATGATAATACCTCTGCTTTGCCAAAGATTTTATAGAATGGTTTAATGAGTCTATTAACTCGGCAAGATTTTGAGACTCAGCTTCTGACTGGATGATTTTTCGGTCGTGAGAATATTTTTTGTTCCTTGGAAAATTTGTTCTTGGAAAATTTGATCTGATATTTGTTCAAAGTTATGCTTTATCCTTTTGTGAGAATTTGATCTGATATTTGCGAGAACTTGGTCTTGGCTAAATGTGAGAATTAGGTCTTGTATTTGCGAGAATTTGGTCTCGGCTAAATGTTAGAATTAGATCTCGTGTTTGTGAGAAGTTGATCTCGGCTAAATGTGAGAATTAGATCTCGTGTTCGTTTGTGAAAACTAGGTTTCAGTTTTAGGATTTGCGAGAGTTAGATCTCGGCTTTTTGTGCGAAAAGCTTAGTTTAAACATTCGCTAAAGACAACGTCTCGGCTTTAAGTGAGGTTTGTGACTTGGTTCTATTAATTACGAGGACTCTGTCTCGGCAAAATTTTAAGCCTCGGCTATATTGGGCGAAATTTTACGACCTGGCAAGGTTTTAAGTCTCGGCCTTGATGTATTAAGACTCATGGTTTTATTATTTACGAGAATTTTGTCTCGGTGAGAATTTGACCTCGTCTTTTCGAGGGTTAGGGTGTAACTCTTTTTTTTTATGTGCGAACCCGAGAATATGACTGCAGGGATCAAGTCAAGTCATAGTTATGATTACATAAATAATTAGATGAGGATGCGCCAAGTAACGCATCTAAATCACCGAGTTAGTGTATCTTCAATAGTAATATTGCTTCAAGTTGATGGACTTCCAACTTCGCGGAACCATCTCTTCTTCCATAATTGCGATTTTGTAGACTCCTGGTTTTACGATTTTGCAGATGATATATGGCCCTTCCTAGTTGGCCTCGAGTTTACCTGCGCAAAGTTCAGCCGTGTTTTCAAACACTTTCCGGAGTACTAGATCTCCTACTACAAAATGTCTTCCAAGAACTTTCTTATTAAAGTACTTTGCAACTTACTGTTGATAGTTTTGTACTCGGAGAAGTGCTTCGTTGTGTTCTTCCTCCAAGTCGTCGATGCTGTTTTCCATTGCTTCATTATTTGAATTTTCGTCTTCGGAAAAGTGTTCTCGACGCAAAGTGGGTACCATTACTTCTGCTGGGGCCATTGCTTCCATTCCACAAGAAACAGAGAGAGGAGTTCTCCCCGTTGTCTGATGTGACCATAACATGCCATCTAACTCGGAAGTTCAATTTCTTTTCTTTTCAGAAAACCTTTTCTTTATACCATATATTATATGCTTATTCGATGCCTCTGCTTGGCCGTTTCCTTGTGGGTTTCGAGGAGTAGATTTGCTCACTCGGATGTTCCACCTGGAACAAAAGTTAGTGAACTTTACCGAGATGAATTGAGTTCTGTTGTCTATTACAATCTCATAAGGTAGCCCATGTCGGCAGATTATGTTCTTCCACATGAACTTGACTACGTATCTGTCTTTGATGTGTGAATAAGCATCTGCTTTGACCCACTTTGAGAAGTAATCTATCATGACAAGCATGAAGCACTTTTTCCGAGATGATGGCAACGGTCCGACTATGTCCATTGCCCACCTCATAAACTGATATGGGATAACTGCTGAAGTTAGTTCTTCGGTTAGAGCGTGGATGATATGCCCGTGTCGTTGACATTTGTCGCACTTGGCTGCATATTGCGCGTAATCCTTTGCCATTGTCGGCCAATAATACCCAAGAGTTCAGATTTTGTGTACGAGTGATCTTCCACTGTTGTGATTTGCACTAGATCCATCATGTGTCTTTTTAATGATTTCGTTGAACTTGTCACCATGGATGCAAGTGAGGAGGATTCCGTTTGTACTCATCCGATACAACTTTCCATCGATTTGGAAATAGAAAGCGCACTTGGCCGCGAGTCGGCGAGCTGCCCATATGTCCTCTAGCGTTTCTCCATCCATAATGTATACAGGGATCTCATCTCACTAATCGATCTTCTATTTGTTGGATTGTTCAATATTTGGCATCTCTGTGTTGGAGTCATCCACAGTATCAGTAATTGCCAAGACGAGTTTAGCATCTCTTTTCGGTAAGCTTATACTTGGTTGGTCTATACTTTCGACTGGTATTATCCGTCTTTTAACTGGATCTGTTGTGGATGCGAGAGCTACTAAGGTGTCCGCTGAAGTGTTCTCAGATCAGAAATCTTGTCTACTTTGAATGTTAGATCCTTTGTTAAATCTTTGACGACTTTGAGGTATGCTTCCATCCGATTGTTCTTTGTATCATAGCCTTTGTTTACTTGGTTGACTACTAGTTGAGAATTGCAATAACATTCTACTTCGGTTGCCCCGATCTCTTTGGCTACTTTGATCCTTGCGATCAATGCTTCGTATTCCACTTTGTTATTGGATGCTGGAAACGCAAGTTGGAATGATTGCTCCAAGATTCTTCCTGTCGGGCTTTCAAGTTAGATTCTGATTCCCGAGCCGTGTTGCGATGATGATCTGACAACATAAATTTTCCAAGTTCGAAGAACTTTGTCTGACTCTAAAGGTTTTAAGTCGAGGACTAGCTCAATTATAAAGTCAGCCAGTACTTGAGACTTTGCACTCGTTTTTCCCTTAAACTCAATATCATATACATTTAATTCAATGGCCCATTTAGTGAATCTTCTGGACTAGTTTGGACTATGTAAAATCGTTCGTAGAGGGTGATTTGTCAACACAATGATAGTACGAGATTGGAAGTAAGGTCGTAACTTCCTTGCCGAGATCACTACTGTTAACGCGAGTTTTTCCGTAGTTGGGTATCTGGTTTCGACCCCTTCCAAAGACTTGCTTGTGTAGAAAATTTGGTGCTGAGTTCCTCTCTCATCTTGAACTAGCACACTGCGCACTACTGATGCTGACACTGTAATTTATAGTATAGTGGCTCTCCGTCTTCAAGTTTTGCAAGAATCGGCGGAGTTAAAAGATACTCCTTTAATTCGGAAAAGGCATTCTCACACTTCTTATCCCAGTTGAACTATTTGTTTCCCCGCAACAAGTTGTAAAATGGGAGACACATATCCGTTGAGCGTGAGATGAACCGATTTAGGGCGGCTATTCGGCAAGTTAGCCTTTGAACATTTTATTTGTTCTTTGGGAAAGGTAACTCTTGGATTGCCTTAATCTGTTTTGGGTTTTCTTTGATTCCCCTTTGAGTGACTATGTAGCCGAGAAATTCTCCTGAAGTTACCTCAAAGGTGCACTTTGCTGGATTGAGCTTTATTTGATACTCGTTCAAGGTTTAAAAACAACAATCTAGATGTTGGACATGATCTTCTACTTTCAGAGACTTGACTAGCATGTCGTCTATGTAAACCTCTATTGTTTGTCCGAGTTGATCGGTAAATATCTTATTGACCAATCACTGGTAAGTCGCTCCGACATTCTTCAAACCTAATGGCATTACTGTATTGTAGTAAGTTCCACGTTATGTGATGAACGAAGTTTTCTACATGTCGTCGGGGTGCATCCGAATTAGATTATATCTCGAGAATGCGTCAATAAATGAAAGGAGTTCATTTCTAGCAGTTGCCTCGACAATTCTGTCAATATTGGGCAGTGGAAAACTATCTTTCGGACAAGCTTTGTTGAGGTCGGTGAAGTCCACACATACTCGCCACTTTCCGTTCTTCTTGGGAACGACTACCGGGTTAGCTAGCCATTCCGGATATTGGACTTCGACGATTGATCCAGCTTCGGTTAGCTTTTTAATTGCAGCATTTTTTTTTCTGGCCCTAGCTTTCTTCGTTTTTGCTTGATGGGCTTGTAAGTCGGATCAGCGTTCAATCTGTGACTTGAAATCTTCAGATTGATTTCAGGTATATCTTTAGCTGTCCACGCGAATGTCATTACGTTTTATTCCAGAAGTTGGATCAACTTGTCTCGGATCGGCTTACTCAAGTTGACCCCAATGTTGACACATTTAGACAGGTCTGTTAGGTCTATATTGACGAGTTCGACACTAGATTGGTCTGGTTTTTTCAAAACAAGATGTTCTGTCAATGCTTTGCTTTTCACAATCACCTTGATCATGCGGGATTTGTTTCGTAACTTTAACTCGGCGATAAAACATATACGAGACATCTTTTGATCTCCTCGAAGCAAGTAAACTCATTCGCTTGTCGGAATCTTCACACATTGATGGTAGCTTAACAGGATCACTTTCATCGTATGAATCCAAGGTGTTCGAAAGATCATATTATAGATTGGCGGTTTATCTACTACCAAGAACTTGATCCATCTGGTAATTTTGGCAACTCGGACTACTAACTTGATAGTTTCGATTGCATTTATCGTACTTCCATCAACTGCTGTCAGTGTTCTTTTCATTGGTTTGAGTCGTGTGTCTGGTAAGGCCATTTTATCCAATATTTCCTTAAAGATTAGATCCATTGAACTGCCTGTATCGATGAGAATCTGAGATACATTGCAGTTGGCTACTTGTAATTTTATGACTAGCAGGTCGTTATGTGGGAAGCTTACTCCTTCGACATCCTTGGTGTTGAACGTAACTTCCGAGTCAACTGGTCCTAAGCTTTCTTCGATTGGATCAAGGTTGACTGCTGCTACAACCTTTCGTTCGTACCTCTTGATTGATCCTATTATGTCGTCACAAAATTGTAATCCTCCCATGATTACATTGACCTTCACTCTTGGGGATCCTGATTCTTTGGTCTCCTTATCCTGTTTTTGCCGTTCTGATTTTTCTTTGACACTACCGTCTTGGTTTGCCGCTTTGTAAGCTGCTTCTCGCAACTCGGCTTCTTTTCGTTTTTATGTTTTGAACTTTTGAGTTTCTTCTTTTGAGAGATTCAACTCTCCCTTGCTGAACTTCTCAGCAAATAGTTCTTGCAACTGTTTGCACTTTGAAGTGAAATGACCGGTTCTATTGTGAAAGACACAATATTCACTTCGATTATAAGTGTTGTTGAACGACTTCTTACGAGCTGGCTGTCAGTTTTGCCAACTTAAAAAGCTGTTACCGAGATTGTTTTTCCTTTGTAATTGGGTTGTCTCTGCTCGTAATATTCTTCTTTCGACTCCTTAGCGCCTGAGTCTCGATGAATTTTCTGTGTTATGGCGAGGATTTGCTTCTCTTCTACGTAGTCTGTATGCCTTGCTGCTCTACAAAGGGCATCCGAGATTGTACTGGGCCGATTTATGAAAAGATCTCTTCTCAAGGCCTCATCTGTAACCATTCCAGTTCTTAGAGCCTCAATAGCCATGTCGTCACTGACTTTTGCTTTAGTCAGAATTTTCTTAAATCGTCCGAGATACGACTTCAGGGATTCGTCAAACCCTTGTTTCAAAGATCGTAACTCCGCGGTAGAAGTATCTTGGTTAATGAATAGGGCATATTGCTTCATGAACAACTCGGCAAGTTGATTGAAGCTCTCGATCAATCCAGTTGGTAATTTGGTGAACCATACTAGGGTTAGGTTCTCGGCGAAGAGTTGGCAGTAAGTTGCGTCTTCCTGGTCGGGATTATAAGTTGTCCTGTTCATCATGACATGGAAAGCTCTCATGAATTCTATCGGATCAGTGGTCCCATCGTATGTAGGACACCTTATTCTTGGTCTCTAGTTTACTGAGACCCTTTTTAGTCTTGCTGCAAAGGGCGAGTTCCGAGCTTGAGCTAAAGTTCGCCAAATCTCTGGTGCCGAGCTGGTAGCTTGATGGAATTGAGACCGCATGTCCTCTATCATCCTATATATGACTGCTACATCTATTGTAGTCGGCATTTGTTGCCCTGAAGCGTTTTGAGTTGCAGATTGCCCTGGTCCGGTCATGTTGGTTGGTTGTGGACTCGGTACTACTCCAAACAGATTTCTCTGGACGCTAGCCAATACTTCTCCATCTTGTCTTTTTTTTGCGTAGACGGGAGGCTACTTACGTTTAGACAAGAATCAATTTCGTCGAATCTTTTCGAATTTCTTCGATCAGAAGCTTCAAATTGTGCTATCATGTTGTGCACCAAATTTTTTATCGAAAGTGGTCCTTGAGGCACACCGAGGAGGGCAGCAACTTCTCGAGAGTTTTCTTGATTCTCTTCCTGAGTTTGAACAGAGTTCAAAGATGATCCAAGAGGTGGATCTGTGCTTTCTTTGAGGTTAAGGTCCCTTATTTTGGGTGATCTGATGGTTACTTCGTCTTCAACCATCCTTCGTTTCGCGTGCTCTCCTCGTTCCCGTGTAAAAAATTTATTCGATATCTTCACCAAAGACGGCACCAACTGTTCGAACCGGGTCTAGCACAAGGAGCTAAATCCAAGATTCTAATTAAAAAGAGGGAAGATTGGGCAAAGATTCTTGAGCGCTTTGAAGAAAAGAAGTGTATTGCGAAGAAGAAGATGATTGCCGAGTACTGTTTATTGCTCAATGTGTGATAACCAAAAGTGGATCCTTTTTTTGAAGGACATACTCGTCTATTTATAGACCATAGAGGCGGTGACAAAGTAGATTGAATAAAGGAAAATCTACAAATTTCTAGATAAGAACATATTTAGAAGATTCATGCTAGATTTTCAGAAATTTGCCATGTCGGAATAGAAAAAATTTCCATTTCTTTGTTTGGTGATGTGTCATCCAACTTCCTTCAAGCTTTAGCGTGCTTCCGAGAAGAAATTCTTTAGAGTTGAGACTTCAATATACTTGCTAAGTTCAATACTTAGAATTTTTCCCATTGTTTCCCATGGACCAAAGTAGGATCTCGGATCCACTTCCAACAGGTTTCAGATGAATTTTCCATGATCGTCCAGTCTGGCCAAAATTTCTGACAGCATCTTTCCTATTGAATTTATGTTGGAATTTAATTGAAATCCATTTGATGTTTGCGACATTAAAGCTTATCTCGGAAACTTTATCAAAAATGCTGTAATTTTTTATGGGATCCTTTCATTCAATATTTTATTACTCATCATGTAGTTTCAGTTTGTAGGAAATCGTTTATCAATATCAATGCCCGTTAGAAAGTAGAACTAGTGTTGATAGATAATATAAACCATAATTGAGTGAGACCACAATCGCAAAAGACAAAAGTAAGAAATAATTGGCGAAAATTCCACAATAAGTTAGAAAATTTATGAAATATGCCTCACAATTTTTGAGGTGAACGATCCAGATCTCCCCCGATAGTTTTGAAAACATTCAAATGTACCCAAAACTTTGCTTCAATATAATTGCCCCTGATTTAAGTCCCAAAGTTCTAATTCTCCCTCAATTAATGCCAAAAATAAATTTCCCCCAATTGTGATTTAATGGTTTTAATCCGTACAGTAAACCAAAATTAGTGTGATTGACCAACTAACTCGTGCGTAACCCACAAGTAAACTGTAATTGATCGATTAATGACCCGTTTAGAGATCTGATTAGACATAACCCACAACCAAACACAAAGAAATCTAAACTGTGAATCGCGAAGAAGAGAAATCGGGGAGGATAGGAGAGATTCTGTGAGTGACGACGAGAAGTTGACCATGGATCTCGTCAATATTAAAGTGGAAAGGCGTGGAGGAGGTCCAAGTATAGAGGATATTAAAGCAGAGATAAGGGAAAGATACAACTTGGACATCGAAGAAAATGTTGGCCAATTTGTCGATGAACCACCAGTTCGACACAATGAAGTTCCTGACAGTGATGGTGAAGGCAATGACCAGAATCCTCAGAACAAGAAGCACAAAATGAGAAGAGGCGATGGGATTTTGTTTGAAGGTCAAGTCTTCTACTCAGCAATGGCGTTTAAAGATACAGTTTAGATCATGCATTAGACAAACTAGGTATGATAAGAACAAAATTTCGTTTCAATGTAGAGGAGTTGGGTGTAGTTGGAGGATTTATGCATCCACTAGAGGAAATTCACAAAAATAGGTAGTTAGGAATTTCAAGTCTAAGCACAATTGCTATGAAAATGGTGAGTGTGAGTTGCTGAAGGTGCCTGTTCTAACCACTATCTTCATAGATAAGATTATGGGAGAACCATGATACTTTATGCCCATGAAGATGGAGGAGGTAATATGGGAAAAGTGGAAGATCGAAGTCACGAGCCCACAATGTCAATCAGCTAGGAATAGAGCCTTGCAATTCATAGAGAAGGAGTATGATCAATAGTTTGAGAGGTTAAGGGATTACAAAGCTGAGATTTTGGAATCAAACCCAAACTCAACTTGTGTTATTGAGTCTCATAGGAATAGAGATGGTATTGATGTTTTCTCTAGATTTTATGTTTGTTTTGATGTGCTTAGAACATCATAGAGACAGACTGGTAGACATTTGATTGGTGTTGATGCTTGTTTTATCAAAGGGAGAGAGAAAGGACAGCTTTTAGTGGTAGTAGGTAGAGATGGGAATAGTTCTATCTATCCATTAGCTTGGGCTGTATTAGAAGTTGAAAACACAGCCAACTGGACATGGTTTATGAAGCTAATCAAGAATGATCTAATGCTTGGTGATGGTGATGGCTACATAATTATGTCAGACCGACAAAAGGTAACAACTTATATGTACCTGAATCTTGTTGTACAATCAGTTGCAAAGCATTTAACATGTGTTGTTGTTATAACTTGTAGGGTTTGATCAATGTCGTGGATTATGTGCTGCCTCGGATAGAGCATAGGCATTGTGTCCGCCACATCTACGCAAATATCAAGGGTAAGGGACACGCCAAGAAGATAGAGATAAAGCCATTCATCTGGAATCTAGCATGGAGCTATAACAATGTCGAGTACAGAGAAAATTTAAAGCATTTGATGGCGTATGATCAAGATGTGTATGACGACGTACTCAAGGAGAAACCAGAGACTTGGTGTCGTGCATTTTACAATGTTGGGAGCTGCTGTGAAGACGTAGACAACAACTTCGTAGAGTCCTTCAACAACATAGTGCTCAAGGAACGGATGAAGCCAATGGTGCCAATGCTTGAGATAATAACTCACCAAGCTATGGTGAGTATCATGACGAGATTGATGACTGCTACAGATCATCAAGGCAGCTGCACTCCTTATGTTGAAAACTATCTCACGCGAACACACGACTTAGCTGCAGATTATAAGCATTACACCAATGTCAAAAGCATTACAAACATAAGCATTGCAAAAGGATTACACAACCATTGTTAGCAAAACAAAAGCTTTCAAAGCATTGTCGAGAGCCATAGCTCAGTCATTGCCATAATCATCACCAAACCATTACAGTTTCATGATACCTACAATGACCAAAGGACCTACAACTAAGGAAACATCAATCCACTTCTTCATCTTCCATTCAGATTCCATGACAATGTTCTCAAGTTCTTTCTTTTGATGCTCAAGACCATTGTTATCCAAGTCATTCAAATGCCTCTCAATCCTTTCAATTGAGCTGCTCATTCTATTAATTTCATTTAGAATGGCTTCATCTGTCCACTTGAATATGTGCTCATTAGAGCCAAGCTACAACAAACAATTGAGGTCACTACACAGTAATAAACACATCGATCCACATCAAATTGGTGACTCTTTACCTTGTTCATATATGCTAACTGATAACGATAGTACCGACGGCCTGGACTATTCTCAGATTTCGATGTTTTATAGACAACAGCGGAACCACACCAACATTTCGAAGGAATTCCGACCACATCATGTCCCTTACACACAACACTTCAATTCCCAGTAGATAGATTGCTCATTCTGCAAATCGAATCACAACTTCAAAATAGAAACTATATACCAAAAATACAGAACAAGGAAGAGAAGAAATTTTGAGAATTCGAATCAAAACTTGCAAACCTAGAAGAAATTTCGAGAATTCTTAGCTTAATTAGGGTACACACTATCGCGAAGAAGACGAAAACTTTCCTTTCATTCAGGTCAGGGTATTCAAATGTGTTGGGCATTGGTTCAGTTCATTTTATTGCGCAACCAGTATTCTATGTCTTACTACGAATTGAACCGTGATACAATGCGTGGGGGAAAATTTATTTTTGGCATCAATTGAGGGAAAATTAGAACTTTGAGACTTAAATCAGAGGCAATTATATTGGGGCAAAATTCTAGATACATTTGAATATTTTCAAAATTATTAGGGAAGATCTGGATCGTTTGCCCCAATTTTTGAGATTTTGAAATATTAGAGCATCTACATCCATAAATTTTATTGAAGAGTTTCTTCCCATAAAACATAATAATAATAGTTGATAATATTTAATTATAGGAGTTTCTCAAAAAAGTTGGTTTGAGTTTCTCAAATAAAATACTTTCTCTACTTTTCTAAGAAACTTTTGAATTAAAATATTTTTATTTATTATTTTATTATCATTTTTAAGTTAAAAAGTTCAATGGAAAGTCCATTAATGGAGATATTCTTAGACATCGACCAGATTATGGATATAAGACATGAACATGAAAAAAGGAAAGTGGGAAAGAGATAATAAAACATGAGAGATGGTCATAATTACTGTTTTCACCGTTTTTGGTTTCAATAAGAGTATTTTTATCTTTCTACCAAAAGGTTGTGACATTTTGGACGAGTTAAGTTGTTTGTCCATGTCTCACAATTTCAAAGACTAAAGTGGTGTTTTGAAGCAAGTGATATTTAGTGTAGTGGTAGGTGATAAGTCCACTAAAGTCAGGTGTACTTGCACATCCAGGAATCGAATTATGCTGTCTGCATTATGCAGAAACTTAGTTAATAGATCAGCTAATTGTGGTCCAATGTTGACAAAAAAAAAGAAAAGTGGTGTTCTCCAAAATAATCTCAAAACTAAACAGTATATATTAAACAACTTATTTTAACTAGGTACAAGAATTACATTACCAGAAAAAGACTCTCCTTTACACTTAGGTAGGTTGTGTAGATGTTCTATTAATGGTAGCCCCTCAATCAAATCTATAGCCAAAAAAAATTTTCATTCAAAAACTTCATTATATAATTTGCAAATTTTGCAGCTTTTAAAGTAAATCCTTAGTAGTTCCTACGTAGAGTTCCTATACTTAGTCCTGTTCAGTGGATATGGATTTGTCTTTATCACTGTCGGCAGAAATTGGGAGAAGAATCCAATACTTTAACTTAATAGTGGACGACTTTTCGGTCGAAATGATTACAATAACATAACAATTCCAATACTTTAACTTAATTAAAACATAAAAATCTAGTATGTTGATAGTAATCAAATAAAAGAATTTTGAATAAGAGCAAATAACGAATGCGGCTGCGTTTACAAGCGAACTAGTGGAGTTGTTGTCACTTGAGATTTTTCCTTGATTGATTCACGAATACGATTACCATATATTTATAATATTTATATTCATCTATAACAAGAATTATAATTTGGAAAAATGACAGTCATTATAGGGCTATATATACAGATTGAAAAAAATTGTTTTCTACACGATTTATAAATTAATGTATGCCCATGACATATACAAAATTACATGTCAAGCTTAACATTCTGAGCTAATTACATGTATATTTAGTACTCTTACATATATTAGGAATGTAATTATCATCTTACTAGAATTCCCAACATAACGCTTCCCATCGAATTAGAGAGTAACATACTGGCAACCAAGAATTTCAGATTAACGAACTGTGATAATCGACTTCAACTTGTTTTATTCAACATGTTTTATCCATTTGTGGAATACATTATGAATAGCAGCTTGACAAAACATTTGATCCGGTTGCAAACATACGTGACCAAAACTCACGTACTCAATTCTTTAATTTTTTTTTTTAACTAGGAAGTTTTGGATTAAGACCCATAATCCCCTATGACTTGGAGAAAACCATGTGAAACCTCCTGGCCAAATAGTAATGATTAATAATTCCGCGCTTGAGTGCACTACAAGAAAATTGTTGTATTAATACATAATTTGTCATCATAATAACACATATTTTGTCACAATATAAAAATTGTTACGAAGTTGTGACGATTTGTAAAAGGTTACAATATAAGTATATCACAGATATATATTGGTAACAAAAACATCACAATATACTTGTAACGAAGAAATCTAGTAATAATTTTGTCACAAATCATTATAAAATAGAGTCATAATGATTCGTAAAAAATGAAATTCGTGATAAAATTGTATATAAAATATCACAAATTATTACTAATATTCATAGTCACAGTATAATTGTCACAATAGCTCAAATTTTTGTAAATGTACTCGTATTACCAACCGGAGCAAATACTCATCAGTGTCTATTGCATATGTGATATATGATCGTGGCCAAGGACGTGCAAGGAAAACACCTAAATCTCAAGGACGAGCATATGAGCAAGGATAAGGCCGAGGGTGCTTTGCTTTTACCAGCTGGACCCATGACTAAAGCTTGAGGCAAACTCTTCAATCATCTAATCTTATAACAAAATGATGAATCTTCTCTTTTTCCTCGCTCTTTTGCAAACTCATATGCAAGAGGACACGGACACAAAGGAACGAGTTTGAAGCGTTTCGCACATCGTAGACAAACGACCAAAGTATTCCATAAAAGCTTGTCCATATGGTCGAGTACAAGCTGCAAGCAGAGCTTTTAGATAATGAATTTGGATTTTGTTTACCTACCTAAAACGCTTCTTAAGAATCCAAAAACTCATTAATTTGGGATTAATTGAGGATCGAATCCATTCAATGGTCTAATGCAAAACCAAAGTTTTAGATGATTGCTACCAGCCAAAGATTTTTGCAATGATCCATCAATGAACCCTCTCTTTCTCTAGGTACGAACAACATTGAACACTTTTGTAGACCATTCGTGGTAGTTGTCTCCCTTCAACATGAAATAAATTCGTCAGAAAGACCATGGGATAAAATATTTCCGATGGAATCTATACGGAAAATATTTTTCGTAATTTAGATACACGGATATTTGACTAGAAAAAAAAAAGCCATTTACATTTCAAAATAATTCCATAATGAATCCATCAAAAAATCATAAAGGGCCCAACGTAACACGTATACACAATCTCATACTTATCTCCTTACCACTTTGTTTCTATATGATAATTTACTTTACTTTTGATAGACAAGTCACAATTCTTCTTGTTCGAATACAGACAAATTTTTTGAGTTTGTTCTCATTCCCTCCTCGTCGACTTCTATAAATAGAGGCCATGCAGGATAACATTTTATTCATCATTAGTTCTTCCATACATAGAAAGAATTATAAAACGATAAAAGAAAATGGCTTCCAAAGCTTTGATTTTGTTGGGTCTCTTTGCATTTCTTCTCGTTGTCTCCGAAGTGGCTGCGATAAGGGAGTCTGGTACGTAAATTATATTTCAGTCTACTTGATCAATTGAATGCTACTAAAAACATATACATATCGATCGAGCTTTAATTGACGTATCATTTGATAAGTTTATCTAATTTACTAAAGTCCAAACACACTTCACTTAAGTGATCGATGTCTAATTCTAGAACTGTTTAAAAGTTTTATACAAATTTTATTGTTAGATTATGTTTTTTTCAAATCAAAAGTAATTGTTAGTAAGTGAAGAAACCAATATCTTATATGTAGTAGAGTAGAATTTCCTTTCTTTCTAATATGAGATATTTTCGCACTTAGTCTAATAAGTTTTAAGGTAAATAATTGTTTTAAAGTCAGGGAAGAAGAATGCACATTTGCAGATGGTTAATTAATAATTTTTTTGAAATAATGTTTTGGTTTGTTCAAGGCATGGTGAAGCCAGAGAATGAGGAAACTGTGCAACCTGAAGGTTATGGTGGCCACGGAGGAGGAGGACATGGTGGTCACGGAGGAGGAGGATACAACGGTGGAGGACATGGTGGTCACGGAGGAGGAGGCCACGGCCTTAACGGAGAAGCTAGAGAATACAAAGGAGAAGGATACTATGGAGGAGGAGGCCATGGAGGTCATGGTGGTCACGGAGGAGGTCATGGAGGTCACGGAGGAAGAGGAGGCCATGGCCTTAACGGTGAAGCTGGAGAATACAAAGGAGAAGGATACTATGGAAGAGGAGGCCATGGAGGTCATGGAGGTCACGGAGGAAGAGGAGGTCATGGCCTTAACGGTGAAGCTGGAGAATACAAAGGAGAAGGATACCATGGAGGAGGAGGTCACGGAGGTCATGGAGGTCATGGAGGTCACGGAGGTCACGGAGGTAGAGGAGGCCATGGACTTAACGAAGACGTTGAAGCTAAGCCAGGTGTCTAAAACTGTATAATATGTGTCGACCACCATATACAATTGCATCTTAATATACAATAATATGCAATAAATAAACCATGGTGAGTTTGTAATGGTTGTGCCCTCTGTTTGAATTGTAATTTGCGCCGTTTGCACAATAAAATCGGTTTTGTGTAGCTGTGTTATTTTCTTATTCGTACTTTTACTGTTCGAGGGAAAAAAAATGGAAAGTTGGCCAAGGAATGTTTTTCTTAAAAGCAATAAATATACCAAGAAAAAAAAAACTTGAGAAATGATTCAGTTCATGATTTTTGACATTATGGATTTGACCTCTCCCCATTATAGGAAGTTGATTACAAGGGGGTTTATGCTATAGATGAGATTGCTGATCCAATTGTTGATAAAAAAAACTAGAGACTTGAAGTGTTACTTACACCGATACTTAACAATTTCACTAAATATCCATAAAGAATTAAGAATCTCAAAGCAATGAAAAATGTTGAAGACTTTTTCAAGAGATCCTCCTGGATTTGAAGGGGTTTATTGGATTTGTCTTTAATTATAATCAATTCCATTAGACTTGAGAGTGGATTTCTTGTAACAATGAAGAAATTACACATACTACAAAAATCTAACTGCAGTCTTTTTAATTCATTTATTTTGTTTCAAATTAAGTATGACTTTAAATTTTCACTTAGAAATTTAGTCATACTTAGAGTTTTAATCTTATTACAATAATGTATTGATAAGAATTGAAATGATGTAATATTAGCTTAAGAGAGAATTGTAAAAATATCTTCTAAACTATGCCATTTTCAGAAATACCTCTTGAAATATGGTTGTTTTGGGGTCAAAGATATATAGTACATTAAATGTTCAAAATACAACAGCTTGATAACAATAAATCGACTAACGGGCTTAAAATTAGAAACACAAGGAAGACCTCAAATACTCCAGAAGAAGATGCAATATACATAGTGAGTCAAATTTGTTAAGCAAAGTTGCAGGCCCATGCCCAAACGAAAAAATAGTTAATTTCAAAAATACTCCTCTTCTTTTGTTATTGTTGCTAACCAACCCTCATTTGCAACTCTAACATCCTCTCTAATTCATTGTTAATGCAAAATAATAAATCATAACCCCTTATAATTGAAGGAATGCAAGTGAAAGCGACAACGTTTTTTGTAACTTTTGTAAAAGAAAAGATCGATTTAGGAAATGTTTAATACTAGGAATACTATATTATTTTAGCAGAGGAAAAATGTAAAAAAAATTCGTCTTTTACAGATGGTTGAAAAAAAATTTGGCACAATAACATACTTTTAAACTATAATTAACTCTATAGCTAAAAACCCTAAAGTTAACATTATTCAACAAATTTTCTATATTATTTGTCAAACTACCCTTTAATTTAACTATTAATTTTTTTCATTTTTTATTTTCAATATCACATTTCCGCCTTCATCTTATTTACATCATATTTAGAAAAAAATACTAATTCAATTTTTTTCTTCAATATACTTTTTTTTCTTCACATAATAAGACTTACAAATTTTAAAATGAGCAATTTTTATCTACAAAAAATAATATATTATTAACTAATTTTATATAGTTACTAAATTATAGAATCAATAATTTGCATATAAGTTGCAAGTGACATTTAGCCTAATGGCAGGTGATAAGTCTACTAACATACTTGCACATTCCGAAATTAAATCTCACTATCAGCATTATATAGGAACTTGGCTAATGGACTAGGCAATTGCGACCCAATATTAAAAAAAAACAATTTATACATAAGTTTTGAAATAAATATCATCAATCTTAATTTCTTTGTTCTTCTATTACTCATATCTTCCTCCTACCTCTCCCTCTATTCTTCCTTCTCCCCCTTCTCGTCACTCTTTACCTCCTCTTTGTCTCTCTTTTCTCTTCATCATCCTTATCATATTATTTCTCCTCCTCCACTCCTATTCATCCTCCCCTCCTCTTTCTCTTCCCCTCCTCTACCTCTTACTCTTCTTCCTCTTTTGTATAGTTATATTATATACAATAAAATAGACAACTTTTAATAGTGGTGTATCCCCAAAATTAACAATATAGTAATATTCATAGTTATTTGGTCTATATAGTACTGAACTGAAAACTTTTCCAACAAACAACTTGTCTCATATATAGTTCACGTTAAGCAACACATCATCTATGTTTTCATATTCATAATAATTCTTTCATATAACAATTCTATATCGTATAATATAATACAACTTTAATAGTAGATTCACATCCCTCCATGTGATGTGGAGGATTCTTAAAATATGGACTTTATATATATATAATTTAATTATAATTAATTTAAGGGATAATTTCAAAATTACTTTTTGAACCAAATTCCTTTTGTAATATACAATTTTGCTTTGATCCATTTTCTAAAGGAAAATAGCATATTTGAAGAGAGACATTTTTTTTTGGCCGACTTAACTCAATTAAGAGAAAGAAAGAGAACAAGGATAAGGAACAAAGTTTACAAAAACATGATTCTTAGACAAACTTCTAATGCTACGAACTAAGGAGTCGGCTTTTTAATTTGGTGGTTTACATGTTCTAACTAATAATTCAGATATTTTTGAATTTGACTCTACCTTACTACAAGTGGATATTAAAAATTAGAAGTTTATGAGAATGATTGGACTATGGATTGGACTATTGTCAATCTAATTATTGACATAAAAATATCTTCTAGCTTAACTAATCAAAAGCATAATATAATTTTAATAGATTTTTAAATATGTGTTAAAAGTTTAAACTTTGGGTCCTTAAACTTTTCTGAAAATAAAACCAAGAAAGTAAAGTTTGATAAAATGTTATTTTGTGAGAAAAAATATAAATTTAGATATTATTTTAGTATATTTGTTCATCAAAGAAAAAAAGTAGCCTTTTAATTTTGTGTAAATTTTAAACTTTGGATTACTGCCTCGGAGGTTTTTTATCTAAGCACGGGTTTACAGAGGTTCCTTTAAGTTCCTCCACATATTTAAACCAAGCTTTATTTTTAGTAATGTCAGCATCATAGAGCCATCATTGTTGACTTATTTGCTTTTGAAATTTGGATTGAAACTAAACAATCAATTCATTAAGTGAGACTCTAACACTTGATTGGTCTTGCTTTGAGTAGATCTGAATTGAGTCGACATTGATCCATAGCCACTAGACACCTCACCAAAGGCATTAAATGTTAATGAACATTTTCGTTTCTAACCAAATTATCGCAATCATCACGTGTGACGTATTTAACAAACTCGAGACTCCACATATCTACCATTCAAAAGGGATTAGCTATCTGTCCTTAATCATAAGAAAATTTGAAAACTTGCAACAACAAAAAAATCCCACATATAACAGTTTTTGGTTACCATTCTTCTAAACTGGTTCTCTTTTAAATCATCCTTTTTGTCGATAATAAAATCAATAAGATTCTATCTATAACAATAACATGTAAGATAAACATAATTTATTATAATCAAATTTCTGTGAAAAATACATATAGTATAGGAAATGACATATAATTACGAATGCGAAAATCAATTCCAAAACTAGAATTAGCAAAATATTTGGTTTAAAAGTTATAGATGTTAAAAACCTTCAAAATTTAAGTTGTTAATGACTCAAAATCTGGGTTTTTTTTTTTTGTTTTGGAAAAACCTCTATAGATAACAAACATAGCGAATAGTTTATGTATTTTTGTATGAAACATGTTATACGTCCGACCTAAACAAAAACTTCACTAATTTTAATTGTAAAAAATTAGATATATGTGTTAAGTGATAAATAAGGTTGGTGAAGATTCTTTTTTTTTGTTTTTGTTTTAGTTTTGTAAAAGAAGGTTTGTAAAGTTCTCTATTTATTATTAGTTGTTTTTAGTCGATAGGTTCTAATATAAGTATAGTATCATAATTTCCTATTGGCTTTGTAAGACATTTTCTTATGGGTTTTGTGCAAAAAACTTTTCAAAGTAACCATAAATTACATGATTACACTCCAAGTCAATAAAATGCAAATCAATCGTACGAAATGAAAATTAATATACAATATAACCCTTATACAACTTTTAAAAGTAATCTTGCAAGTTTTTCTCATTTCGAAGATTTTTTTTTGCACAAAAGCCTTTTCTTATCTATGTGTTTCGTATCTATCAAAATATTTTACATTTTAAATATTTTAAATTGAAAATTAGAATATTTGGTAATTCATACGTAATCATGAACTACTTCATATGTCATTTTTATTAGTCTCTCAATTTATAGTATGCAACTATTAAGGCCATGAACGGAGAAATAGTTTTGGTTTTTTTGTTTCTAATTTATGGTTTTTTAATTTCTATTTTAGTTTTTAATTTTGTTACTAAATTTTGGTTTTCAATAAATGTTTATAAATTTTGGTTTTCAAAATACTCTAATTTTAATCTAGTGGCATATACTCTACCTTTTCATTTTTAGGTAGAGAGTTCAAACTTTGGTATTTGAAGATTTGTAAAGAAAACACTATTATTAGTCTATCTGTTTTTGGCAAAAACGTTCTAAAATTTAGTTTTTAGTTTTTAAAAAAGGTAACATTAGATTTTTAAAAGTTTTTATACTTTTAAGAAAATCAGAAAACTTGAATGGTGAATTAGACCAAAAACTTTTTATTAGAGATTGAAAAACTAAATTTTTCAAAACTTCAATAATTAAAATCAGATTTTCTAAAAAACAAAAACCAAATTAAACCTTCTCCAAAAATAACCAAACCATTCAAAACCATTCGATATTTCTCCATCCACTATGTTCCTTCGAAGTTCATACATGTAGTAAATTATTAATTAATGCTTTAACCATTGTATGACCAGTTGAATTCTGTCATCACTAGTTTATTATGCTTTCTATTTATTTTAAAAATGTCTTAGAGTTTGACAAAAAAAAATGTCTTAGAGTTCGACTATATTCACATGTAGTTAATAGATTAATGAGTTTGAATCATAGACTATGTCTTCTTATTAATTAAATTGCTGACAAAAAGTTATTTTGTGTTTAATTTTAACGTGGTTGATTATAGAGTTGTCTTAACATTAAATTACAAATTTAATTTTAACATTAAAATTTAGTTTATTTTAATATTAATTAATTGAATTTATTTTGATATGAAAATAATTACATAAAATTTCTAAGATATTTTTTTCTTTTTTTGTCAACCTTACTCTTATAATTGGATCGACAAAGCTTGATCTATAGCCAAAGCTCATATTCTAAAATACCTCATTTTCCTTCTTTTTGCATCAGGAAGAGATCGAACTTTGGTGCCCAAGAAAAGTTGAAGTGGCAACTACCACTGGGGCACACATCCTCAGCAAATTTCTTAGATATTATAAACTGTAAAAATTTTTTGTGTTTGTTTTGATTTAATCTTATTTTTATAATATAGATTATTACGTATACTGCTTATAAATCTTTTATTTTATATATTCAAATTATTTAGTTTTTATTTAAATTTTTTATTTTTAAATTAATATATTTATTTAAAAAATATTTTTACATTTTAAAATTATCTGAAAATTAGATAAGATTATTGAGATAATTAAAATCAATTTATATGGTTTTGGTTGATGAAGATCTTAATTTATAATTATGAATAACCCAAAATAATACGTGTTACAAAATTTTGATTAAATTTTTTTTTATTTTATTCAAAAAATTCTAATAACGTTTTTCTTGTGGTTTTACATAATAAAAATAATGTTGGAAAAACTTATTCCAGTAAAGAAAAAAAATTGAATAGACTTATAAATTAATAATATAAATAATATCTTATAAGTGGATGAAAAAATATATTCAGAAGTGTATCTAACTAATATTTGGTGATCATTTAATTTTTTTATATATTTTTAGGAGACATGAATCGGGGATGATGAAATTATGATATTATGAAGATAAATCCATTGAGATAGTTTTGATATACGATGAATTAGTTTTATATCTATGAAAGACTAGGAGTAGTATATTTAAATAGTTTCTTTTGTATATAATTGTCGAAATATTATTTACTATATTAAAATTTTCACACACAATTTTTGTAAATAACATTTTAATCTTATTTATTATTAAATATATATATATATATATATATTTTAAAAACAAGAGAACGAAAAAATCTTCACTCAAATATATGTTGGAAATTAAAAACATCTATTATCTTTCAAAAACAATTTTGTTTCACAGAACATCAATGGGAAGGGAGTATTATACTCAAAAACCCATAAAATTTGAGACTCACATTTTCTTAAAACTATTTATTAGCAAAATAATTTATTATAATTTTTTTTAATTAATATTTTTTTTGTGAGTAAGGACCTATCCATAGCCGAAACCTACACCATATAATCTTTTTTTTTCCACTTATATAGGATAGGAATCGAATTCTAGTGCTTAAGGATTTGTAAAATGATCATTACCATTGAACTACGTATCATGGACCTTTTAATCACTGCTTAGAAATAGTTATATTAAATATATTTGATATAATTAACGCTATAACATAGAAAAATGTTTTAAAATTCATATATTTATGGATGAAATTAAATTGCATTCAAACTAAACATAATAAGATTTCTGAATTGTGCATTTAATATTTCTGATTCTAATTCGACTATAAGACATGAACCAGCAAGTGGCATTTAGCTTAGTGACAGATGGTAAGTATACTAAAAGTATGTGTATTTGTACATCCTGTGATCGAGTACCACCGCTTTTATGTAGGAACTTAATTAATGGACCGACCAGTTGTGACCCAATAATTTTTAAAAAAAAACATGAAACAGAGAATTCAGGTAGACGTTGGCCAACGAACCCGTGAACCTACAATAATGTCTCCTCAACTCATTTATAAGCTAAGAAATTCAATCCTAAACCTACAAATAAATAATATCACTCCATACATCTCATTATATTTGATCTTTTAGGTTTTTTCACACAGATTAAAAAATCATTCAATTTTGTATTTTATTTAAATAAAACATGTTTTATCACAAATTCCAAAATAATCTAACCAATTACAAATCAATCTGCAGAATTCAAAAGGTCAAAAACATTAAAAAGACAATAAATTTACATTGAAATCCTAAAACATCAACTAATATGAAACAAATAAAAAATCCTAAAACATCATGTAAAGTGAAACAAAAAAAGTATTAGATTCAAGCCAATTATTTTATTCGACTCAAACCTTAATATATGATAAAACGAAAAATAGTTAAAATAATCTATATATATATATATACCAAAATATTTTAATATACTTGATTAACTATGGTTACTATATGTTACTTCTCTATGCTTTACGTACTCATTTTCACTGAAAATAGATTTTCCTTTGTCCCACTGTCGGCAGATCTCGAATATCCATAGACGACTTTTCTGTCCCAATAATAATAACAAAAACATAGCAATCTAATAAATATAATTCAGTAAATGAATTATAAATATCTACATATGATAATGAATTTGAGAAGTTTATAGAAATATTCTACTTAATATCTAAAATAAATAAAAATAAAAAACTAGTGAAGTAGCCACTTATAAATTTTCAATTTTATTCAAAAAAAAATATATTGAACAATGAGTCCAACAACGGACCATATAAGGAAGGACCCATACACATGCACCACGTATACATACTTGAATACTTATCTCCTTACAAACTTTGTTTTTAGTGTCATAAATATTTTCAAATTAACTTTTGATTTTTACCCTAAAAACAATTCTTTTAATAAAAAAGAATTGAATTATTTTTGTACTACCAGGCATTGGTTATTTGACTTTTCTTATTCCCTCCTCCTCGACTTCTATAAATAGGGGCCATGCAGAGTAACATTTTATTCATCACTACTTTATTCATACAAAGAAAGAGTTATAAGAAGATAAAAGAAAATGGCTTCTAAAGCTTTGATTCTGTTGGGTCTCTTTGCAGTTCTTCTCGTCGTCTCTGAAGTGGCCGCGGCTGGTAAGTGAAATTAGTTTATACATTTCAGGTTACTTCCATTACTGAAAGCTATGTAAGAAATTTCTTGTTCATGTAACTAATAATTTCATCTAACTGTATCAATGATTAATTATCTGGATTTACTAGAGTCACAAAATACTTAAATTATATATGGTGTTAAATCCTAGTACTTTTAGATAGTTTGTACAAATTTTATATAGCAATTTATTATTTTAATGTTGTAAACCTTTTTAAAGAACCAAGAGTTATGAATTAATATACATATATGTAAAAGTTTATAATGAATACAAAATATTGAATTTGGGAAGAGGAATGCTCATTTGTACGTGCTAAAAGCCTAAAACTAATTGAAAATAATACGTTGTTTTTGGCAGGCATGGTGAAGCCAGAGAGTGAGGAAACTGTACAACCTGAAGGACACGGAGGAGGATACAGAGGAGGAGGAGGAGGAGGATACAACGGAGGAGGGGGATACAATGGAGGAGGAGGACACGGAGGAGGATACAACAGAGGAGGAGGAGGAGGATACAGCGGCGGAGGAGGATACAAAGGAGGAAGAGGAGGATACAACGGAGGAAGAGGAGGATACCAAGGAGGAAGAGGAGGCCACGGAGGAGGAGGATACAGTGGAGGACACAAAGGAGGAGGAGGATACAGTGGAGGACACAAAGGAGGAGGAGGAGGCCACGGCCCTCACGGAGAAGGACAAAACTAATATATTCACTACCATATATACTTGATTGCATGTATATGTACACTTATGTGTGTGTATATGTGTGACAATAAGTAAACTATGGCGAGTTTGTAATGAAGTAAGGGAATAAAGGTTTTATATCGAAATGTCTGTGTTTATGTTGTACCCTGTGCTACTTTACATAATGAAAGTTCCTTTGTAGTCAAAATCTTGGACCATTTTGATATTAAACTCACTACAAAAAAAAAATAAAAAGCCGATTCTAAACGAAATAAACTATATTAAAAATGGTTACAACAAGTCTTATTTGTTTTTAATCCTTTATAAAAAAAAAAGTCTTATTTGGTTTTGTAGATATAAAATTTTAACTAACGAGCCCCAAGAACCGAAACAGTCATCTGGTTTACTGTTTCATCGTCCGGCTGCTGGCTCGATGAAGCAGTTCCAAACCTTCCGACGCCGTATCCTGGCTGTTTAGGCTCAGTTATTTCCGTTGCTTCGCTTTCTAGCAGCAAAACAACTGACGACATAGTTGATCTGTCTTCTGCAGCATCTTGAACTCACAACAGACCGATATTGATGCATCTTGATATCTCGTCTGCCTTGAATGTCGATGAAGAATTAGTTATTATCGGATCGACAATGTCTAAATCTTTTCCCTGTTTCCAATACTGCCACACCTGTCCAAAACAATAATATATTCCATTAAATGTTATTATTAGAATGTTAGATTAGAAAAAAGAGAAGCTTACATGGTTGAGAAGGTTGCTTGAATCATAAGTCCCTCTATTCTGCTTCCCACTTATAATCTCAAGAAGCAGAACTCCAAAGCTGAAGACGTCCGACTTTACCGAGAATATTCCATCCATCGCATATTCCGGAGACATGTAGCCGCTGCATAATGAACATCCAACTCAATACTTAAGGATATTTTGAAAAAAATCACGAGATAATTAGTTTGTAGAGAATGATTTTTTATTAAGTTCCAACGACCCTCCTCGTGCTAGCTTCTGTCTCATCCCGTCCAAAGATCCTCGCCATTCCGAAATCCGAAATCTTCGGAGTCATGTCTTTATCAAGCAAGACATTGCTTGGCTTTAAGTCTCGGTGGATAATCCTATACCTTGAATCCTGATGGAGGTACAAAGTCCACGAGCAATCCCATTGATGATATGAAATCTCAGTCCCCAGTTTAGCTTCGAGCTTCGATCCTTGTCTGCCAATGATTCACAACTTAATGAAGTCAACTAGTTTTAAAAAGATGTAAATCTTATAATAGAGATGTAAGAAGCATACTAACCAAAGAGATGAGAATCAAGGCTTAGATTCTCCAAGTACTCATAAATTAGTAACTTTTCATCTGAGTTGACACTATATCCAATAAGTCTGACGAGGTTGATGTGTTGGACCTTTGCAATTAAGCTAGCTTCTGTTTTGAACTCCTGATCTCCTTGATCTGAAGTCTGTGACAATCGCTTCACAGCAATTTCTTGACCATTTAGCATGCCCTGAAACCAGACAACCAAACTTGTTCAATACTATATTATAATTTATTAAGTGCAAAATCCATTATTATGTACCTTGTAAACTACGCCAAACCCGCCTCTTCCTAGCTTGTTCGAAACTGAGGAATTATCTGTTGCATGGATTATGGAGTGGAAACTTATCAGAGGAAGTTCCAAATTCTCCACGGTATCTTGTTCTGTAGATAATAGTGCAACTGTTTGGGCACCTCTTGCTCCTGCTCTTGCTCTTCTCCGATAACCAAATATAATAACACTAATTATACATCCGAGTGCAAAAACACTCAGACCTATAATTAATTTACTAGTTCTCTTCTTATCTTTTTCTGATAAAATGAAAATCACAGAATTACGAAAACCAAATATTAAATAAATCTTCTATATGATAAAATCATTGTGTTTTTCAAATATGACAAGATGTGACATTCATATATCTAATCCCCTAGAAAGAAAATTTTGTCAAAATGTATTTAATAATTCTCTACATGTATATTGTACAATCTATTTTATTTTAAATTCGTACACCATCTTTATATATTAATAATATATTCCATTTTAATCTACTTATATATTTTCTTTCTAAATTTATTTAGTTAAAATATTCATTATTTTAACATATTAAACTATAAATAAATTTAAAAGCATTTGAAAATGAATATTAAATCAAAACACTAAATAATAATAATTTAAATTAAATTTCATTGAAAACATTAATCTAACTAAATTTTACATTATTACAAAATAGTTTACCAATAAAAATAATAAAAATATAAAAGGAACATAAACATTTTAAAAATATAAAATATAAGAATAAAAATTTGAGTTTCCATATTATGAAAGGAAATAGGATTATAATAATATAAATTAAGTAATTGTAATTATAAAAATGGTCTTAAATGAAAAAATTTAAATTTGTTTAACCTAATCTCCTAAAAGGAAGATTTTGTCAAAACGTACTTAATGTTTCTCTACAATCTAATCTTCTATTAAATTATATTCATACATCATCATTAAATCTCAATATAATATTCCTTTTTTATGTACTTAAATATTTTCTTTCTAAATTTATTTAATTAAAATATTCATTACTTTAACCTATTAAATTATAAACGAATAAAATAAATTAATTTTTTATTAAGAAGTATATCAAATCAAACATTAAATAATACTAATTAAAAAAAATTCTTAAAGAACTTCAATTTAACTAAAATTTACAATATCGTTGTGCTATTATATAATCAAATATTAAGTTTATATAACCCTACTCATTTTTATTATATTTTGTTATATGATATAAGATAGTTTATCAATAAAAATAATATTTAAATGTAAAAGGAACAGAAACGCTTTAAAAATATAGATATGTAAGATTTCCATGAAAGGAAATAGGAGTATAATAATAAAAATGAAGTCATTGTAATTATGAAAATGGTAATAAATGAAAGAATTTAAAGAAGAAGGACAATTTCGTCAAAACGTACTTAATATTTCTCTACAATCTATCTTCTATTAAATTAAATTAATACATTATCATTAAATCTTAATATAATATTCCTTTTTTATCTACTTAAATATTTTCTTTCTAAATTTATTTAATTGAAATATTCAATACTTTAACCTATTGAATTATAAATGAATAAAATAAATTAATTTTTTTAATTAAGAAGTATATCAAATCGAACGTTAAATAATACCAATTAAAAAAAAATCTTAAGGAACTTTACTTTAACTAAAATTTGCAATATTATTGTGCTACTATAATAATCAAACATTAAGTTTTATAACCTTACTCAATGTTATTATATTTTGTTATATAATATAAGGTAGTTTATCAATAAAAATAATAATAAATATATAAAGGAACAAAAACGTTTCAAAAAATATAAATATGTAAGAATAAATAATTGATTTTCCATTCATAAAAGTATAATAACAAAAGTTAAGGCATTAGAACTATAAAAATGGTAATAAATAAAAAAATTAAAATAACTTTTTTTTAAACCGGGTTTTAATGTTGATGTAGGTCACTGTTTCTGTCGGTTTTTCTAATCGAGTTTTTCAATTTTATCTTAAATTCAAGTTTACCTCAACTTGGATACAATTTTACTAATAATTCCATATCACACTGGTTGAATTTATTGTTTTTTTTTTTTTTGAAAATAGTTGAATTTATTTTTCCTGTTTGGGTTTTAAAAACTGATGATTATATATATATATATATATAAAATATTGTAGTATTTAATTTGTTATAAGAGTATGTATACGTTGAAATGTGCATATGTTAGAAACTAAACTTTTTTGCAAATAAAAAATATAACAAAAAGTTTGATAAAAATAGTTTATATATAAATAAATACAATTTCACCTTGTTTGACGTGAAGTTGGTGACCATCATTACCCGTGTCTTGCTTTATATCGAGAAGCTCTCCTGCCCATATTAAGCAACTTGAATTGCCACCTTGCTTAACTATAGTAAAAGCTGTGCAGTTACAGTCTATAATACACATCTGCTTGCATTCATTTAACATGATTCCCAAGTACGCAAAGGCTTGACTAGCAGTATCTGGTAACTTGATGTTAGTATAAGTGAAAAATCCAACGAAGTTGCATTTTAATGGCTTCTTTCTTACACACCCATCACTTGTGTTTTGCAAAGTCCAAGTTTTAAGGTTTTTGGGTTCAAATCCTCTTAGAGAATGACAAGGAGACTCTTGTTGATGAGCGTCACAGTAACTGTAAGGTCCACATTTTTTATATTTGTCACATATAGTATTGGGAAAATTCCACAAAGGAATCCACATAGACGCAGATTCATTCCACGTTTGAAGTAGTAGTGATCCTCTGATGCTCAATTTTAATATGGCAGTGCTATCGGATACGGTAAAAGAAAATGTTGTTTTGTCATGGTCCAATTCTAAGGAAATAACAAAAACTGGGACGCCAATACGAACAACGTTGTTAACTGATGGAGGTATCCGGTTCACTTTGTTAGATACCAACGATTCCCATAATGAGGATTTGAATCTTCTAACTGGAAAACTCCAATCTCGAAGATACCACGAGGAGAAACAATGGATTGGCTAGTAGAAAATGTATAATATTGAGTAGATGACAGAATGAACTTATCGGTCGCCAATGCATAACTAAAAATATAATCGTAGTTAGAAAAATAAAACTAATTTGAGAATGGTTGTGTTCTAAACGTATTGTCATTTTTTTTTTTGACAAATAAGTTCTTTTATGTACGACTTCATACTTATAAATAGTAGCATTGTATATGTGAATTGTTTCGGCTAATTTAATGATGTCTTGACTTTAAGAAAAAAAATTCTACATTTCATGACTTTTTGGGACTTTAATCAATTCACTCACTACTATTCTGTCATAGGTTAATAACTGCAAACGTATCATAATATGATTTTAATGGGCCAACATAACATCATGAAAAGTACGAAATATTTCTTCGTGAGCTTATGTTCTTGTCCCACAAAAAAAACACACGTTTAAGTACATGGCACTAACATCTATCCTATATCCTATTCATACCCTTATCATCTTCCACGATATATGTCTAATATGTTACAAATTTATTAGGCAAACTGCACATCATCAAAGTAAATATATTTTAAAGTGTCTAGAATTTACACAATCAATCCAAACAATAATTATATCTACGGTTTAAACTTTCTAACTTATCTTTTCATGTTAGTTATTTCGTCATTTCTGAAAAGTAACTAAAAGTAAAAAAATTTTGTTAACTAAAAATAGCAAATTGTATAGGGACATGTAAACTCACACACCATTTAAATAAAATTAGTTAAATTCACGCTCTCACTCTTACTCTTTTTTGGGTAAGTTCAAACAATTTTAGAGGCATTTTCTCTTAAATACCAATTATATATCTTCTTTTTTATATAGAAAAAACATCTTTAAATATAACAATTAGTTGGTGATCTGGTTAACATATTTTAAATCTGAAACTAATTAAAAAAGTGTAACTTTTGAACAATCTGATAATCAAACTTCTCGTCTCCATTGACTCTCAACTAATTTACCAAATCAATTAGTTTTGCCGTGAACATCTTGACGTTATCACCATCATCCATTTTCAGATTTTCGTACTCTCTTCTTAGTGACTAGAGTTTGATCAATTGGACTTGAGGACTTCTTTGAAACTCAGTTTCCAAAGCACTCCAAGCAACTTTAGAAATATCCGCTAATGTTATACGCGAAAAAAAACGATCCGATACAGCAGTTTGTAATAGTTACAGTGCCATTAAATCCTTTGACGATGCGTCTTCTGTGGTATGCCTTGGTGGTGTTTGATTTGCAGTCTCTGTTGGTGTAGAAAGATCATTCTCCACCACTTCCCATAACTTCTTCGTCATCAGAATTGTCTTTATTTTGATTCTCTAGAAATCATAATTTTCCCCACCAAATATTGGAATCACTTGATGAGATGTTGTCTCCATCTTCTCTGTTTTGTTATTTGAACATTTATTTGACTAGGTCCTTGAATTAGAGGACTCGATACTATGTAAGAAGCAAAGGCTTCTTCCCTTAAGAAACACAACGAACATTTCTTATTGTAATTATGATAATACGAGGGCCGTGTTCTTGTAACGATCGCTGCGACTGCCACAAAACAAGTGTAATAACAGTGAGGACGGTGACAAGTTTGAATCGCTGCGACTGTTATGGAGCTTATGCCGCCTATAATTATGATCGCTATATTTACCTGCGATCACTAAAGACTCTAATAATATCATCAGCGATCATTTTGAGCAACTTCTTAAATTGTTTTTCTTCTTGCCGATGACTATTTCTTACATGTTAGTCGTTGTCGCAGTGATGAGTATAAGAACAGGGCCGAGATCAAGAAGTAACACAGAAAAAAACTGTTTTTATTAATTACAAATTGTATTTCACATCAGAGTTACTATGTGTTTTAAAATAAAATTGAACAAACCAACCGACACGATTAGAGTTGTATCTCTTTGACTTTAGAAACAATATGACTTTCTCTAAACAACACGACCCTATTTCTAAACGACGCAATGCTTCACTTATACGACTCTGTTTCTAATAACTAACTTTAATATATTACAAACTGTACTAATATATTATAACCTTATATTATATAATAACTAAATGATTATCCGTGCGGTGTACGGGATCATTTGTTTTGCACAAAAAAAAATACATTTATAGTTATTTATATTTACTTATAATATTTATATATGTCATGTGATATTTGTTTAACATATATTTATTTTGTGGTTTGATTTGTATATGTAATTTATTATTTTTATATATACTTAATATATTTAAAATCAATTTATAATGATGATTTGTGTTGTGCACAAAATAAATTTTTTAAATCCATGTTTATTAAGGTTTTGTTGCGTTATATAATTTGTTTGACTCATGTCATTTAGGTTGTTAGACTCATGATTATCTAAGTTTGTAGATTTGTGTACGTTCATTTAGGTTTTTATATCTATGTTCATTTACTTTCTTAGCCTCATGTTTATTTAAGTTTTTTTTTAAGGAGTGTTCATTTAGGTTGTTACATCTGTGCTCATTTAGCTTTTAAATTTAAAGTTTATTTATTTGCTATAAATTTATCATTTTCAGTAGATTTGAAATAACAAAATCTAAAATATTCAAAATTTTAAAAGAAAAAAAAAATATATATATATATATATATATACATTGTTATATTTTGAGATGAATATGAAAAGAATTTAAGCAATATTGTTATTAAAATTTTTTGACTCATGTTTATTTATGTTCTTAGACACGTGTTATTTAAATTTTAAATTTGTGTTCATTTAGATTATTATAACCGTGTTTATTTAAGTTCTTAGACGCTTATTCAATTAGGTTTTTAGACTCGTGCCCATTTAAGTTTTTAGACCCATATTCATTTACCTTTGTAGACTCGTGTTCGTTTTGGTTGTTAGTTAAACCCGTGTTCATAATCTATTTTAAGGTAACTTAAATCAATTTTATGTATTTTTGATTAACAATATAAACTTAATAAATGGAATTAAAAATTGGTATGATAACACCCCGCTTAAACATCACAACAAAAATGTCCCTGCTTTTTAAACATTTTCATGAATGCCCCTGTCAATTATATAAGAAAGACGTAATTGCCCTTTCATTTTCTCAGCTTCCGCGATTTTCACCTACAATTCGTTTCTCTCTCGATTTCTTCTTAATCTACGTTTAGTAGACATCGAACATTTCTCTGATGTTTCTTCTTAATCGTGGAAAGAGAAGCCATGTCAGACGGAAGAGCGGAAAGACATTGAACAAAGTTTACTCGATTTACAAAATTTAGTTTTGAGTATGTTTATGAAGTTTTTTGGTTGCAGGAAAGGGATAAGTACAACACTATTAGGAGCTTGCTCTTGGTCAGACATATTGGTTAGGTTCTGCAACTAATTTTCTTAATTATGACATCACTTTGCTTTATCTTTAGAACATTTCTAGTTAATCTGATCGTTTATTGCTAAATTAACGGTAATTATATTGGCCCTCACATATTCTCATCTAGTGATTTCATACGATTCTTCTTACTACTTTGCCTTGGGGACAAACACTTCTTTATCGCCAAAACTTAGTTTTAAGAATGTTGAGAACATATTTTGGGATGAGAAGATCAAAAACAATGATTTCATAAAACGTTTTGAAGGTTGGGAATCGAAAGTTCAAGCATGATGTTGTTTACAATGTTGCCACTTCGAATATTGCAAAAGAGGCTATGGTATGTTTGATCAGTTTATTCATTTCTCTCTAGCTTATTTGGCATTAGGCTAGCCTTTGTATAGCTCAGATTCATTGGTCCTCAAGAAGACCGATTAATTTGTTCCTGCAAAAGTCTATAGAGTTCTTATTCTGTTTGCTGCTTTTGGTTTTTTAGACAGTAAAGCCTCAAATGTTTGAGAGAAGAAAAGGAGACCCGAAAAACGTGGCTGCAATCATTCTAGGAGGAGGCAATGAAGCTCAACTCTTTCCTCTAACAAAGAGAGCCGCAACACCAGCTGTAAGATTTCATCTTTCTTTGGATATTAGGACCTCAAGGGTCTTAAAACGTTTCTGTGTAATGAGAATTCTGATGTCTTCAAATAATGCAGGCTCCTGTTGGTGCATGCTACAGGCTGATTGATATTCCAATGAGTAATTGTATTAACAGCTGCATAAACAAGATCTTTGTTCTTACACAATTCAATTCGGCTTCCCTCAATCGACATCTAGCACGTACTTACTTTGGGAATGGTATCAACTTTGGAGGTGGTTTTGTTGAGGTATAAACACTACACATAAGTAAAACTTTCAGGTTTTTATATCTTTTGACCAATAAAGCAAATAGTGAAATCTTATTGAAACAGGTTCTTGCTGCTATACAAACACCAGGAGAAGCTGGTAAGAAGTGGTTTCAAGGAACAGCAGATGCTGTAAGAAAGTTCCTTTGGGTGTTTGAGGTATGAACTTATGATCACTTTTAAAGTCTGGTCCATTGTGATTTTTGAAATGGTCTAAACACTGTTAATGCCTTAGGATGCCAAGAACAGAAACATTGAGAACATAGTTATTTTGTCTGGAGATCATCTTTATAGAATGAACTACATGGACTTTTTTCAGGTATGTATCTAAATCTAAACAAACCTGCTCACTATCATCTTAAGACCTCTTTATATTTGCACTAACAGAGATGTGTTGTAACAGTCTCATGTAGATAGTAACGCAGATATTACTCTTTCTTGTGCACCAGTCAGTGAAAGGTTACTTGCTTGACTCTTGTTTACCACTTCTGTATGAAACATCTCTGTTCTTAAATCCAGTCTTTTGTGTTTCAGCCGTGCATCGAATTTCGGTCTTGTGCAGATTGATCGAGGTGGGCGTGGGATCGATTTCTCTTGAAAACCAATTGGAATCGATCTGAAATCAATGGTAGAGTTCTTTAATGATTGTGAAACAGATCTAATCAATAAAGTCACAAACACATTCCCAAGATCTTAAAATTTTCTGTTGATTTTACAGAGAGCAGACACGACAATGCTTGGTCTGTCTCATCAAGAAGCAACAGATTCTCCATACATTGCATCAATGGGAGTGTATTGTTTCAAAACCGAAGCTTTGCTGAATCTTCTAACAAGACAGTATCCAAACTCCAATGACTTTGGATCTGAAATCATTCCTGCAGCCATAAGAGATCATGATGTTCAAGTAAGATAATAGAAAAGCTCCACTTCATGAATTTTCTAATCCGTTAAATGATCTAACAACATTTTGGTAATCATTTTGTTGTTGTTAGGGATATACATCTTCAGAGATTACTGGGAAGATATTGGAACTATAAAGACATTCTATGAAGCTAATTTAGCTCTTGTTGAGGAAGTAAGAACTCAGAAACATATCTTATATATATATTATCTCTTAGATTCATTTCTAAACCTTTTTTTCATGTTTTGCAGCGACCAAAGTTTGAGTTCTATGATCCAGACACTCCATTTTATATTTCTCCTCGGTTCCTTCCACCAACTAAAACCGAGAAATGTCGAGTGTGTATCAACATATCTCATTTATCTATGCCTGTTTGCTTTGATTATTTATTGCTAACTCTCTATGCTTCTTCTTGATGATTTGTTAGATGGTTGATTCGATAATCTCGCATGGATGTTTCCTGAGAGAATGCAGTGTCCAACGTTCCATTATTGGTGAACGTTCAAGGCTAGATTATGGAGTTGAGCTTCAGGTGAATGTTTGATTTAAAACAAACCAAAATGATTCTATGCTATGTTGCAAACAAACTGAGTTTGGCTTTCTTTTCTTTTCAAAGGATACATTGATGTTAGGTGCAGATTAGTTGATACTACAACACTACTACGGAAACCTACAAAGCAATACCAAAAACCTACAACACTATTTAGAAACCTACAATACATTTCCAGAAACCTACACTAGTTTTCCAGATACCTACAATACTTTTCCAGAAACCTACAACACTATTCAGAAACCTACGACACTATTTAGAAACCAACAAACACTTACGCAGTAGTCAACCACCTATACTGCTGATTATGTGGAGGCCACATCTCCTTAGGAGTCATAATCTGTTGGTAGAAGAGAGCCCCTCCGCCGTCAGTGTGACCTAGCCTATATAGGTATAACGCTTAAGGAAATCAACAAACAATCCATAAAAAGAGACAAATATACATAAAAGAAAGAGGACTTACGTTTTTTGTCACAAAAGTCAAGCATCCGCACTAGTTTTCTCCTCTCAAAAGATCCCAATGGATCGTAAATCACTTCTTTTTTGGTACATCATTATGAAGACACTGAAAAACATGACATCTTTGAATGGGGAAATCTGGAAGACATGAAAACGCAAAACTAACATAAACCTAAAAATAAACGCAAAACCTACAAATTGGAAATGAAAACCTACAAAACTTCTAGCCTGGGATGCAGGTAGTTGTAATCTGCGATGAGGACGGGGAACTGATTTTGGTGTAATCTTGGGTGGGGGCCTCACCAGCCAATCATCAGTTGCAGTCAAATCCACTATAGCGTCTATAATCCTCCGGTACTGGAATGAGAAGTACTTATTCGCTTTTCGGTTCTTTAATCATATTGGTGAACCTACATGAACACCATGTGTTCTAACCAGACATGACATAGGACACTCTGGGTCCGATGTCTCTTGAGTACTAAGCTTCCAAGACTGAAGGAAAAAGAAAAATTGTTAGCAAATCTACAAATGCAAACATAAAACCTACAAAACAGACAGAAGGTAGTATTAAAACAAATAGAACAATGGATGAAAACAACAATTTAATACAGTATTCAGAGTTCACATCAGTATTCAGCAAACATACATAACACACGACACAACATATTACACATATGAAAACATTCCTTTGTAGGTTTATATGTAAAACCTACAACATTAACTATATAAGCCTACAACACAGACAATCAAAACAAATTCATTTGTAGGTTTCTTAGTAAAGCCTACATTACTTTTTATATAATTCTACAACACAAGAATTGAAATTCTTGGACAAGTCTCCTTAAAAAAGGTGTATACGTATCGGAGCCTCGTTCTCGTCACCCCCACCAGCATCCTTTCCCTTCTCTTTGTCACCTTCTTTTTCCTTCTCTTCTTCAGCATGTTGTACGTTATCACCAAGATCACCACCATCTCTATGACTACAACGTGAGTTTCCAACTTCCACCACACATTCAGTTTCCTTATTTTTATCAACCTCAATCAAAAGAAGGTGACTTTCAACTCCACAGATTTTGGTTTCCATGCTAGAAAACCGGTCATTCACATCTTTCTTCAAACCGATCATCTCACCAATCATCTCGGTTTTCAATGACCCTAAATGTTCAGCATTTTTCTTCTCAGCCCCATCAATCTTAGCGGCCAAATCTTCCAACATCCACATGATGGCCCTCTTATTGGTCCTACTTATTCCAGATTTCGTAATCTCTTTGCGTTTTTCATTCACAAAATCTTGCAAGTTGATATTCATCTCATCATCTTCTTCTTCTGCAATAAAAAGAAATTGTGAGATAAACCTACATAACATGTTATAAAACCTACAACAGACAAAATAAAACCAACAACATTTAAATTAAATAAACCTACAACACACGAATTAAAACCTACAACAAAGAAAATAAAAACCTACATTACACGAAATGATTTATAACTTTCACAAAGCTGGGATATACTCTTATCCCCAAATGAGCAGCACATGTACAGGACCGTAAAGGTAATACGTTAATCCACGTAATGATGCACTTTTGATGGATTGCATCAAAGCGTTAAAGCCCTCTCGACCCCAAGGGTACCGTTTGAAAGCCTCTGGATCAAGCACCATCTTAGCAACTGAGAGGGAAATCATATTGCCTCGGTTCAAACCATAAACACCGATGTGAAGAATGAATAGAAGACCAAGCATCCTCTTTCTCTCCAATGACTAATTGTTGTATGTATAACATACATTAGACAACGAGGATAAACCTACAACGCATGAGTTGTTACAAAGATCGATAACCCTACCTTCCATAGATATAAACCTACAAAACATAAACTATAAACCTACAAAACATAAACTCTAAACCTACAAACGTATTATACATCTACAAAATAGAAACTATAAACCTACAAAACAGAAACTATAAACCTACAAAACTTTACCTATAAACCAACATCTTATGAAATACAAAGCACGATCTATAATTCTTCGTGTGAGATGGTCACACTTAAGCCTTTTCTGGCCACTCCACAATTCATATGAGTAACCTCCTCAAATTCATAAAAGGAGAATCTGATTGGCCTACAACCTACCAAGACCCAAGCTTCATTACCTCTACAAACAATTAATTAATTCATCAACAACCAATCCACGAGCTTCGCCGACCATACATACTTCATCGTTGCAAGTTTTAGAAGTACTCCAATAGAGAAATTGTCTCTAATGTCGTTGAATGCAGGTTCTTCAATTGCAAGTTGCATTATTGCAAAATCACTAAGCTTACAACTATAATTAAGTTTTTTTTGGTTCCATTGGACCATGTTCTGGCATAAATAATCTCTTAGGATAATCCTTCTTCTCTACCATTGCTCTGCAACACACAATAAAACTCGTTACAATCGTTTCAAAAAACCTACAAAATATATCCATAAACCTACAAAACCAGTTCATAAACCTACATAACAATTTCGCAAACCTACATTACAATTTCAGAAACCTACATAATTCTCGCAGACACAACTTCTTACACAATTACTAATAACCCTACATAACAATTTCGTAAACCTACATAACAATTTCATAAACCTACATAATTCTCACATACGCAACTTCTTACACAATTACTAATAAACCTACATAACCTTTGTAATAAACCTACGAAACTTCAAAACACATTAATGTAAACAACCCTACAAAAATTCGGTTAATAACAACGGAAAAACACCGGAAGTAGCGAAATAACAACGAAATCAAAGAAGAACAACAATCAGTTTGAAATCCAACACATATTAAACGAAAAAACATAAACAATCAACCAAAAAAATCACGAAATCAAGCATGAGTAACAAAATCTAACACAAATTCGAAAGAAGCAAACTTACCCAAACACTTATGTGAAGCAGAGAGGTCGCGGCGTAGAGAAGAAGAAGAGAAGTTGCGGCGGAGAGAAGTTGCGGCGAAGAGAGAAACCGCGGCGAAGGCGGCAGCAAGAAAGATAATAGAAGAAGAGAAAAATAAAAATAAAATTAAGGTTCAGAAGTTTTGGTTTTAGGAATTTTCAATTTTTTTAAAAAAATTTAATTTAAAAAAAATTCGTTTTAAAAATATATATATATATATTATAGTGGTAATTTAGTAATAAAAACGAAAACAAAAGAAAAAAAATTTCATGAGAATACAAAAATATTTGAAAACAAAAAGATATCTTTTTGTCAACATTGGATCGATAAGGTGATCCATAGCCTAAACTGCATCTCTAAAATTTATTTTTTAAGCTACCGTAATGCAGTGGGTTGGAATCAAACCATGATGCCAAATCATTAGTTGGATTATCCTAACCACTAGAGTGAGAGCAACTCGACAAAAAAAAAGAAACGAAAAGATATCTTAGAAATTAGTGATGAAATGATATACCAAAAAATATATATATTTTAAAAATATTCATTCGGAGTAAGAATTTGAGTAAACCATTAGAGCCTAATAGAGACAACCATTGGGGTTGTGGTTAGTCTCTACCTACGGTCCAGTGTCCCAAGATTTATGCTAATGTATTCCTTCAATCCTCATCAATGGCAATAAGTAGAAACATACATATATGAAGCCTCCTCTAAGATACGTGATATGGGTAATAGATACTTCGATTCCATTGGACATAAATTAAATACATGATAGAAATCTATTTTACTTTATAAAATTTCATTGGAGATATTTTTAAAAAAGACTCGATCTTATCACTTCATGTTCAAAATCTGTGGGCAAGGATTGGAAGAAGGATCAGATCATTAAACCAGTAAGACAGTACCACGACTTTTTATGTCCACATAACAATAACAATAACAATAACAATAACAATAACAATAACAATAACAATAACAATAACAA